>VZQC01014887.1:258297-280895 GCA_009823505.1 Rhizomys pruinosus
GGGAGGAGGGACGAGGGCGGAGGAGGGAGGAGGGAGGTGGGAGGAGGGGGAAGGAGGAGGATGATAGGGAGGGGGAGGAGGGAGGAGGAGGAGAAGGGAGGAGGGATGAGGAGGGAGGAGGAGGGGGAGGAGGGATGAGGAGGGAGGAGGAGAAAGAAGAGGAGGAGGGGGGAGGAGGAGGAGGAGGAAGAGGAGGAGGGAGGAGGAGGAAGAGGAGGACGAGGAGCAGGAGAAGAGGGAAAGAGGAGGGGAGAGGAGAAGAAGAGGAAGGAGGAGGACTAACTGTAGAGAAAGAAGAAGGAAATCTCTACCCAGATGATAGAATAAACACTTTTGTTAAGGGAAACACCAACAAGGACATAGGATACATCCGAAGCTGGGTTCTTGCCAGCTCACAAGCCCTCACATCTCTTCCCAGTTCCAGTTAATAACATCACAGTGGCAGCTTGAAATCAACCATGGCTAAAGTATTTACACCTCAGAAATTGGCAAACATTACCAACCAGATTGAGAGTAAATACATCAATAGATAAAACCTACATCCAGCACAGAAAAGTGTGGATCAGAGTAGGAAAGTGAACAGGGTTTGCACAGCATAAGAGGAAGAGAGGAAAGAACTGGAACATTCTTTTCACTCTGTCTTGTGATCAACTCTTTCTATATCCTGAGTATCCTACATGCAAATAGGCACCTATACCTGAAATAAATTGCACAGGTACCCACACTTTCCAGATGGTGTTTGGTTATATATACTAGCTGCTAATTAACGGCTTACTGTACATCCTTCTAGGCTCCTCAATGTCAGTGAAGTATTGGGTCCCCTATCCTGGCTGCTGCTTCCATTTTGAATCAGAGCACAGCAAAAGTAGGTGTTTCTGAATCCCCCTTCCAGGATTTCAAGCACTTCTCATGTTCCCAGTCAGATGGGACACACTGTGTATTCCTGTTCACCTCAGCAGCCTGAGATTTTTCTTCTTCTATACACAGAGAGTTGAAGTGAAAAAAACAGAGATTGGAGATCCATGGGTCCAGATTATTACTACTGGGCCCCCTGTCTACCATTCAGCACTGCTAATAAGAATCTGACATGATTAATGCCTAGAAGAATATCCATCAACTAAGAGTGGACGAGATGACGTCATATGTTTATAAAGGGTTGTCTTTGAGGAATACACTTTTTTTTTTCAGATAAATAATTGAGCAGGAACTAAGAGGGATGCCCTGGTTATTTAACATGCTTCCTGAAAAAGTTGTGGCATTATCTTCTTAATAAACCATGAAAAGTAGAGTTAATGACTATTCTGGTAGAAACTGACAAACAGCCGAATTTCTGAAATTCCTCCCCATCTTATATTTCTTTGTTAAAGTAGGGAGTTAAGTAAATTAACAAGAGGTTAATTTAGAGCAAAACATTCAAAGGAGTAAGTGACAATTTCTCTTAGTGTAATGCAGAGATAGGACTAAAGAGGGGTGACATCTTGCAATCATACAGCCATGCACAGGACTTTCAGAGACATTCATAAAGGACATTTTTTAAGTTATTTATTTTTATTTATTTTTTTTAAGGTGCGCGTCACCACACCTGGCTTAAAAGCAGTTCTTAGCCCCCATATGGTTGCTGGGAATCGAACCCGGGTCCTCTGGAAGAGCAGTTGGAGCTCTTAACCACTGAGCCATCTCTCCAGCCCCCTATAAAGGACATTTTTGAATGAAAAGAAAAAACATTATGCTAAGTGAGGTAACACAGTCTCAGAAAAACAAACGAGGTATGTTATCCCTCATTTGTGGTTCCTAACACCAAATCCTTATATACAAGTATATACTTCATCTTGCCACTCTTCAAAGAAGCTTCCTTTCGAAACAGATGAAGACTATTACAAACTTTCAATTTATTTGAATTGGAAGTTGCATCTAAAGAACCTGTTAGCACTTGGACTGAGTAGCTCAGAGCATGTGAATTTCTAAAGATATATGCTTGATATGTTCATAAATATTAGAAGTATGTAACATGAAAAAATGCATCTATATTTATCTGTTGAGATCAAATTAAACCAAATTAAGAAAAATATATCAAAATGTCATTTCTAATGAACTCAGAACGTTCAGTTGCTCTGAGTAACCTCAGTTAAATATTGTTTAGAAAGTTATTTTTAACATTATGTGATAAATTTGCTGTTTAGTTTTATATATTATATATAATACTTTATTAATTCCCTCTTTATTCATTTATTTCACGAATATTTACTATACCACAAGATATTTGTTTTACTAGTGTATATTTGCTAGCTGTGAGAATTTATATACTATTTAAATTTTCTATGCTGCAATATCTTCCACGGTATCATAGAAACCCTCTCTGGAAATAGTTAAGAAAATCAATTGCCATATTGCTTGCAAAAAACCTGACAATTTAAGTGCAATATAAATAAGATACAGGCATCTTCAAAACCATCATCATTGCCATTATTGTCCAAATCTCACTGTTATTCNAATGCAAATAAGGGTCAGACACATTTGCATGGGCCCAAGTGGAAGGGAAGACTTAGCAAGAACTGATATTGACATGTAGATTAGATGTGCATCCCTAAGGTGCAGTGACATGCAAATGCTAAGTATTGTGATTCAAATGAAGGTTTTGAAAGTTTGACATCCATCTTCAAAAGCAATTGTGAAGTCAAAATGTGATAAGAAGCTCAGAAGCCTGAGAAAAGATTAAAAACCTGCATGTCCAGCGCAGTCTTTTATACAGCTCCTGCACTAAAGATCGTTCGAAACTTGGTGGTATCTTTAAAACTGACAGATCATAAAAATTGACAAAATCTTTGCTAAATGTAAAATCTATAGTAAATGATGTATTTAAAAATAAATAAATAGCCGGGCGTGGTGGCACATGCCTTTAATCCTAGCACTAGGGAGGCAGAGGCTGGTAGATTTCTGGGAGTTCAAGGCCAGCCTGGTCTATGTAGTGAGTTCCAGGCCAGCTGGGACTAAAGGGAGACCCTGTCTCAAAATAAATAAATAAATAAATAAATAAATAAATAAATAAATAAATAAATAATAAAAGGAAACATTTAAAAAAAAAGAAAAGAAAAGAAAAAGTGTCTTGGTGTCTCTGAAAGCACAAAGAACATTGACATAAATTGCTTTTCCAGCAATGCTTTTCATTGTTCATTCATGGCACAGACCTTATACTTTGCACACTCTCTGTTCTTTCAACCAGTCGATTACTAATTTGCTTAGAATAACTAGAGATAAAGTTTTGACTGCTATACTTGGGAGAACCAGGTAACACTGAACGAACATTAGTCTTGCTTGTGAGTTTTTTTAACTGTGTTTGTTTGTTTGTTTGTTTGTTTGTCTTTTTGAGACAGGGTCTGTCTGTAGCCCCAGCTGGTCTGGAACTTACTATATAGACTAGGCTGGCCTCGATCTCACAGAGATCCACCTGCCTCTGCCTTCTGAGCGCTGGGATTAAAAGCATGTGCCACCACACCCAGCCCTCTAACTGTACATTTAATCACATTTAAGCATATAGGTTAGAGCTAATGAATAATCAGCAAATTTACAAGTATTCTGATAAATTTCCAAAATTTTACTTAACACACAGATAAAGCTTATCCATGCAATAAAGCAAACAGATTTTACAAATGGGGAAAAATAAACCCAGAGTGGAAGGCGTCCTTAGAGTTGCTTCAGCCAGGACACCAAAGTGCAGGGGAGCACGCTGTCCTGCCACATCCGGGTAACCATTTAACCCAACACTGCTCTTCCAATAAAACACAATGGTCAGGTTAATAGTCGCTCCCTATAACATGCTAAACACAGTGCCCAGCACAGAGCAGGTGCTTCACAACAACTGATGCAATTCTTCCCTGTTATTTGTTTTGTTTTGTTTTGTTTTAATGATCTTTGACTTTACTGAGTTAACATTAAGTTTTTTGAAAGCTCTACAAATCTATATTCTTTATTGTAATGTTTTTCAAGTAAGGGATTGAGAAAAAATCAATAAGTTGTAAGCAACAATCTTTAAAAACATGAATTGCTCGCCGGGCGTGGTGGCGCACCCCTTTAATCCTAGCACTTGGGAGGCAGAGGCAGGCGGATCTTTGTGAGTTCAAGGCCAGCCTGGTCTACAGAGTGAGTTCCAGGACAGCTGGGGCTACAGGGAGATCCTGTCTCAAAAAGACAAAAAAAAAAATTAAAAAAAAAACAACAGAAATGGAGCAAAACAAAACAAAAACCAGGTGTGCATGGAAACCTTTAATAACCGCAACTGGGAGCCAGAGCAAGGCAGGTGGATTCTTGGTGAGTTCAAGGCCAGTCTGGTCTTCAGAGTGATATTTCAGGCCACTGGGGCTACAAAGGTAGGGAGACCTGTAGCAAAAATACAAAAAAAAAAAAAAAAAAAAAAAAAAGTGAATTGATAAGAAAAGATCACTCCCAGATAATAGGAACAAGTCTCATGAAAGTCTCATTGCTCTGTCTGAAGCTGTGTGTCTGCTGGTCTGTCTGTCCTGGACACTTGGCATCAAGCACAACAGCCCTCACATCTTGGATGGTCCTGAAACATAGCCTCTCTTGCAGATACAGATACAAAAATCCTTGGATTCTTATCTTTTTACCACAAATTTGGCACAATGTGTTTTGCAGTCGTTAATACATCCCTGGCTTCCGTTAAAACATCTACTACTAACCAGGGCATGGTGGCACAACGCCTTTAATCCTAGCACTTTGGGCCAGAGCCAGGCGGAATCTTTGTGAGTTCAAGGCCAGTCCTGGTACAGCTGAGTTCTAGGACACGGCTACAAAAAAAAAAGCACGACTCAAAAGACCAAAAAAAAAAAAAAAAAAAAATCTACTTACAATGTAATTATATATATATATATATATATATATATATATATATATATATAATTTAGAGAATAACAAAAGTCTGTACATGTTCAGGACAGAAGCAATCAAAAACATTTTCAGTCTAAGACTGGCTAAATCTAAATGCAGAACCTACAGATACAGAAGGCTGCCTGTAAAAATGTGTTTATTGTTCAGGGTTGCAGACAGCTTGAAAAGCACAGAAACTTACACAACGCTGGGGCTCTGTAGTCATCTGCTATTTATGCATGTGTGTAACATTGAGAAGTATTTTGTAACACTCAGATGTACTATTCCTACACACACTTCGTATTACATAAATTTCCTCCTCTGGTGCAAATCTCCAATATACCATTTCCCTTTCCTCTCAGCTACTTTCTTATTTCACCTAAAAGAGCAAGCAGAAGAACACCCATGCACGCCAGTCTGCAAGCCTGCCTGCATCGTCCCTGAGCCTGCACCATCTCTGAGCCTGCCCGCGCCATCCGTGAGCCTGCCAGCGCCATCCCTGAGCCTGCCCGCGCCATCCCTGAGCCTGCCCGCGCCATCCCTGAGCTGCCCGTGCCATCCCTGAGCCTGCACCGTCTCTGAGACAGGCTGGCCTCAAATTCCCGGTCCTCCTGCCTCCATCCTCCAAGTCCTGGGGTTACAGGTGCATGCCACCACACCTGGCTTCACTTCTGCTTTATGCTTTCGCATCTCTAAATTGTAGTACCTAATACTACGAAGTATTATGTAGGGGCTGGTGAGGTGGCTCAGTGGGTAAAAGCACCTGCCATGAAGACTGAGGCCCTGAGTTCAAGCCCAGGACCCAGACAGTAAAAGGAGAACACCAGGTCCAAGCTTCCTATGATTTCCACATTCAGCATGGCACACACACACACATAGACACACACACACACACACACACACACACACACACACCAGGTCCAAGCTTCCTATGATTTCCACATTCAGCATGGCACACACACACACATAGACACATACATGCACGCGCACACACACACACACACACACATGCACACACACCAGGTCCAAGCTTCCTATGATTTCCACATTCAGCATGGTACACACACACACACACACACACACACACACACACCAGGTCCAAGCTTCCTATGATTTCCACATTCAGCATGGTACACACACACACACACCAGGTCCAAGCTTCCTATGATTTCCACATTCAGCATGGTACACACATACACATAGACACACATACGCACACACACACACATACACACACTAAATTAATTAAAACAGTTAAAAAGGATTCAATTCCTGTGTACACAGTTGGTCACTATACTGTTTAGCAAATAAGGACGAGAAATGCACACATTCAGTACAACACCATTTTAAAAGTATTTTAAGTTCACAATGGGTTCAATCCAGGTACAGGTATGGAGGGCTGGCTGTATCTAAGGTAACAAGGTCTATGACACGTGGAGCCTAGAGGCCAGATTGTAAAAGCAACCCCAGGACCTCACTGGACTACCCAGAACCCAAGCCAAAAGGAGCAGGGTGATGGGCACCATGGCAGTCAGATTATTCCCACCGGAAGAGCCAACTCTCTTCCTCTCTCCTTAGCAAAGCTGGAGGGGAATCTGGAATGACTTGGTGTCCCATAGGGTTGACAAGGTATTTTTTACAAACACTTTTTATTACTTCTATTGTAAATTTAACTCTACTGCCTGGGTTTTGGCCTAGGAAGCAAGCATAGTCTATTATATAAACAAGACCCTCCAATGATCCAAAAAGTTTCAGATTTTGCTACTTCCTCCTTGAAATTTATATCCCAACCCTGAGGGAGGAGGACGTGAAAGGCTTCACATTCAGCTTCCTTCTGTAGTGGCAGGGATGAGAGCATCACGAGGCTTTGAGACAGACGTTCAGAAATTCGCAGTGCTAGTCTCAGCCTTGGTCGCAGAAGTTTCTGTTGCAATGGACGATGGCTCGTGCAGAGACTTGTAACTGCTCAAAATGCTGAGAACAAGGCCCTGTGGAGTGCTCAGCCCCACACGGGATGTCTGTATTTGCCTCTCCAAAGCTCAGAATCACAGAAGAGAGGGCAGAAAGAATGCAAGTGCTGGAGGAGGAGTGCCATGCAGTGCTGTCCTCTCTGCAAGAAGCATGCACTCCTGGCAGCAGTGGCCTGCACAAGGCGAGGCCCGTCACCATCCCACCATGGATGGAGGTGGGGCTTGCAAGGCCACACCCCGTCTGAGGAGCTATGGACAGTTAACTGTTGCTGGGAGCAGGGAGTTATATTCCTCGGTGGCGAAGTCACTTGCAAGTTGTCCCTGCTCAGATAAATGATCCCCTATCCAGCTCATGCAAGCCACTTAATTAAATGCATTGGGCTACAGAAAAAGGGGGTGAGGGAGCTGGTGAGATGGTTCAGCAGGTAAAGGTGCCTGCGACACCAGCCTGATGACCTGAGTTCAATTCCTAGAACCTAGGTAAAAGCGGAAGGAGAGACCAACTCCACGAAATTGTCCTGTGACCTCCACTCTCATATGTAGTGCACACACCTCTCCCTCCAAATCAGACAAAATGTGTCATGCACATACAGCGTAATTAAAACATTTAGCAACCTAAGTGTCTCTCAACTGATGAGTGGGTAATGAAAATGTAGCACATTTACACAATGGAGTTCTATGCAGCGGTAAAGAAAGACGACATCATGAAACTTGCAGGAAATGGATGGAATTAGAAGCTGTTATGCTAAGAGAAGTAACATAGACTCAGAAAAACAAATGACAGACGTTGTCCCTCATTTGTGGATCCTAGCACCGATATATGTGTATACTTATATACATCTATAATGTAAGTATATACCATGATGTAACTGCAGGTAAATGAAAAGGAACTAGGAAAGTAAAGGGAAAGTGGGAACCTGAGACAGAAGGCTAGCAGGTGACAGGTGTCACTAAGGGAGGAATGAATAAAATCGGGGTATCTAAATGGGAAGGGAGAGGAAGGGTTAGAGAAGGAAGCGGGGGATAAAGGGAAAAAGGATCCCAAGAGAAGTGGAGCCATAGGAGACTGGCAGGATCAAGGGAGAAATGGGGATACTTTAAATGGAGAAGAAGACATGGAGGGAGGGCTAGTCAGGTAAAGGGAGAGAGGAGAGATAAATAATGTCCTGCTAGGGCAAACCTGAGAGAAGCATATTAGTCTAACAGTCTATTGACAAAATACACACACGATACCTCTACATGAGTCCATATGGGAAGATGAAGGCTACATATCAAGAAACAGTACCAGACAGGAGAAACCTTCCTTTGAGTTGTTGGCCAGGGTAGTCCAAGGGACTTCCCAAATTACACAGCCTATTGCCACAGCTCTTGCTTGCCTCCCAGAACCTGAAGGTAAGACCTTATTGCTGAAGACAGGACATATTCCAGAGACTGGATCTTGAGCAATGGTGCTGGATCTGACCTGGACGCCACCACCCCTGAAAGTTAGCTCTCATAGCTGTGGAGAGCACTGTGTAAGCCACTAAGGGAGCTCATCCATAGATGGTCCAACATCAGCCTCAAGACCAAATATCCTTATCAGTGACCAGCACAGCATATGACATTGGTGCAACAGCAGCACTTCTATCTTGGGAGAAATCAATGGCTAACCAATTAGATCTAAAGCCCACTCAGTGGAAAGAAACTCGTGTGTGGTAATGTTAACATAACCAGATGCACATATCTGGTAAGGTCATAGATCTTAGATAATTCCCCAAAGTTGACACATCCCTAGGCTAAGGTAACATTTTACTAACTCCAAAAGAAGTATCCTTATATTTACAGACAAATATCCCAAACACCACTCAGAAAATAAGCTTCTTTTGCTCCATATGAGAGTAATATAGAGTCCCACAACTGGACGCACACAGACATGGTCTGTAAATGGCTCATGCCTAGGTGACATATCTACAATGCAGCCTCTACACACAAGACCCAATCACCATAGAACAAGGACTCAAGAAGGCAGTAACTACCTCTTAACTCTTGTTAAGGAAGTTCCTCCATGCAACAGGAAGACCAGGAACCCAAAATGGCTTGAATAGCCAAACCATGAAGATTAGGAGTCTACAGAGTGTGGTTCCATGGAGAGGCTGCCTATATTCAGCTTCACCCACCCAGGGCTCAGGAAACATTGCTAAAGAGGGGGCATAAAGATTGTGAGAGCCAGGGAGATGATGGGAGACCAAATGGAAATGAATCGTACAAGCTCCTGGGACCCTGTTCATACAAACCTATGCATTGGTATCAGCATGCACAAGACCCATGCAAGCTCGGCTGGACCAAAACCCAGCACAGAACTGCAGAAATAGTAGCAGAGCCCAACTTAGCTGAGGAAATATTGGCAGCAGAGATCAGGTGAGGAAGACCTGGCCTTTTTTAGAAAAGAGACTCCGGATAGGCTGACTAGAGCTCAGGGGAGGAGCTGGCACTGAGGAGTGAAAGGGGAGAGTGATTTGGCGCAATGGACTCCAGCAGGAATGACAGAAGGGGTGACCTGGGGGTGAGGGAGGGTGCCAAGAGAGAAGCAGGTATAATGATGACTAAGATGGACTGAAAAATTATGTAGGAAACACATAAAAATTCAATAAAATTATATTTTAAAATATAAAAAAAAAATTAAAGACATGAAAATTGGAGACGTGTTAGGGAAAAGAGCAGCTCCATGGGAGAGTGAGGGGTGAGAGGTGACACTGAGAGACATGTGATCAAGAGCGTTGTTCATACGCAAAAGAAACTCTGAGAGAACGGATTTTAAAAGAAGTTCAGAAATCTAGAAAATGAGAATTCAGACAAAAGCACTGTGACTTTGAAACTTCCTGGGGAGCGTGATTCATGAACTTAGAAGTGATTGATTGGGAAAGACTTAATCAGAGTAGCAAATTCACTGACTTGAAGGACAATTTACTTACAGAAAGGAGAACTGAACACTGAAGCAAAGCCCCAAGGTGATTTATCTTAAGACTGTTTGTTCATGTAATTGTGCAAAGCGAGAAACGCTATTTAATACTTTTCTACTTCTGTATTCTGACAATTATTGGGAAATCAGAACAGCCTGGGAAATTCAAACTGCCAGGAGGCCTAAGGACCTTGTCTAACCAGATGACTACTTTCAATTTCCAAAAACTAAATCCAGTTAATCTCAGCACTGGGGGGAGGGGGGAAGGGGAAGGGAGAGAAAAAACAAAACACCATAAAATTGAATCTCCAATGCTTGTTTGTCCCACGGGACACAGGCAGCATTTGACATGTGCTGTATACACTTGGTTCTTATTATGCTGTGTATTTTCTCAACCACAAGAATGGTCAAAAGATACCAGATGAATTTTTGTTATTGTAGGAAATACCATCCACTCAATTTCACTATCAGCTGAAATAAATCAAGCTGTATTAACTTTTATGATTTAGTGCATTTTAATTATGCCAAAGTTAATTTGCTTTCTGGTCTATCAAAGAAAAGAGGTCTTCTAAATATAGTTAAAATCCAATTAAACTAAAGTGATCAGAATCAACATCTGCCATAGTAAATACTCCCAAACAGAGGTAGCCACCATCAAACAGATTGCTCTCAAGATAGACTCAAAGATTTTCAAATTTGGAAATAACATTTAAAGTCATCTATTCTAAGACTGTTCTAATAAGACCCATAAGTTTAGGACCTTGTGTAACTCTGATTTAGTGAGTTTATGATGGGCTCCTAGGTTATGATTATATATCAAAAAATCATATTAAATAAATTTTAATACCTATGTTCACCATGGGAATCTTTTCTCTGTAATGTAGCCTTGCTGGATGCCATACCTCAGTGAGTCATGATCTCCTTCTAAGTCACTAGAGAAGGAAGATTCATGCCTAGAGATATGATGTGTTACCTACAATTAACACATATTTTCAAGTTTCTATAGAACACTCTAGAACATAGGACACAAAGGATGGAAACACACTGAAAAAGATATGGATTAAGATGAAGAAGAACACAGACAGGTGATATTATTGCACTTGATTCTGGAAGACGCTTCAGTGGGCACAGTGGGAATATTCGATGGCAACAGAGAGGAGTAATAAGACGACTGATGGGAGAGATCACTTACGGAATGCGCACTGCAGCACACATATTAACCAATTCATTCTTTTTCAAACCCTAAGCTAATCATCCCAGTATTTTCCTTATTTTGTAGATGAAGAAACCAAAGTTCACACATGGCACAGCAAACACTTAACACTTGCCTCTCATTCAGGTTCTCCTGCAAAAATCTCACTTGCTGGTAAATTGAGTCTTATCTCAAAAATACACTGAGATGATGCTATACTAGATTTAAAACTGACCAACAAGAAAGAACAGCTCTTGTACAGAAGGCATGAAGCTGAGAGAAATTGTGATGCTCAGAAAGCACATTTGCCACCAGACACTGAGATCAAACAGAAACACACACACACACACACACACACACACACACCACAAATCTGATAAGAATGGACTTGTGATCAGAAGCTGCAGAAGAGAAGAGGCAGGACTAGAGAGATGGCTCAGTGATTAGGAGCACTGGCTGCTGTTGCAGAGGACCTGGCTTAAGTTCCCAGTACCCACATGGTGGCTAACAACCATTCCTAACTTCAATTCCAGGGAATCCAATGCCCTCTTCTGGCCTCCATGGGCATTGAACTCATGGGTATATTTTACATATACAGAGATAAAACACTGATGCACATAACATGAAAACTTTAAAAAAAATAAAGATGACTAATAAATAATGGTCCATGTGGAAAGATAAAACTGACATTAAGGGCTGGAGAGATGGTCTAGCAGTTAAGAGCACCGACCGCTCTTGCAGAGGACCCGGGTTCGATCCCCAGCACCCACATGGCGCCTGAGAACCATCTATAACTCCAATTCTAGGAGAACTCCAGTTCCAGGGGAATCCGACACCCTCTTCTGACCTCTGTGGCATTGCATGGCACAGGTGCACAAACCTACATGCAGACAGTACATTCATACACATAAAAATAAATAAATAAAAATTTAAAAACCCTGATATTAAATACCCACTATCCACAATCCTAAAAGGAAAGAGAAGGAGGAGGAAGAGGAGGAGGAGGAAGAGGAGGAGGAGGAGGAGGAGGAGGAGGAGGAGGAGGAGGAAGACCAGTAAAAGAAACCAAACAACCACACAGGGAGGGAGATAAGATAAAACTTTAATTGTCAGATGCAAAATATGGGTTGGGTGCCAGCATTTCATTAGGAGAAATGAGTGGACAGAAACACAAAAAAACAGTACTGTAAGCATGGAGACTCAAGCTTCTGAAGAAAAAGGCAGACTAGGGCTATCCAAAAAGGTGGACCAATACCTTGAGGAACTGTCTGGAACCTTCCCTTGCATGAGACAGATACTCACCACATAAATATGCAATGCACCAGGGAGAATGTGGACTTAAGAAAGAAAAACAGAAAAAGAAATCCTTATTGTTCCTCATTTTCTATGAGAGAGGGCAATATAGTGTTTACCTGAGGAGTAAAAGCTCCTGATCACTGAATGATGATACCTATGTCCAAGAAAAGACATTAACTTACCAGGAACTTGAAGCAACTTGCAGTTAATAAAGCAAACCAGCTTCCCCTCAAATAGGGCCAGTGTTTATGAACTAGAGATGGATACTTTAACCCAATTAAAGAACTAGTTTAAGCCTGGTGTGGTGACCCATACCTTTAATCCCAGCACTCACGAGGAAGAGACAGGCAGATCTTTGTGAGATTGAGGCCAACCTGGTCTACATAGTGAGATCCAAGCCAGTTGGGGCCACAAGGAGACCCTATCTGAAAAAGACCAAAGAAACACTATTTTTTTTTATAATTTTTTTTAATTTTTTTTTATTTCTGTATGTGTATGAATGTACTGTCTGCATGCAAGTGTGTGCACCCGTGTCGTGCAATGCCGCGGAGGTCAGAAGAGGGTGTCGGATTCCCCTGGAACTGGAGTTCTNGGAGGTCAGAAGAGGGTCTCGGATTCGCCTGGAACTGGAGTTCTCCTGGAATTGGAGTTTCAGACGGTTCTCGGCCGCCATGTGGGTGCTGGGGATCGAACCCGGGTCCTCTGCAAGAGCGGTCGGCGCTCTTAACCGCTAGGCCATCTCTCCAGCCCCAAGAAACACTATTTTAAAGACTATTTTAAAGAAGCACAAACAAGAGCTACATAAAACTCTAGCATTCATTTTTCAGGCATGTGCTCTAAAAACCAGGAAAGTAAGTTGATGCCCAACCTTGCATTCTCTTTTCTCTGTTACCGTGGGAAGTCTGACAGCAGAAGGGAAAGCCACGAGCATGCTAGCAGCCAACGGGAAGGTAGACGGAGAGAAAGAGGACACAGCAGCCAGCCAGTGCCAAAAGGTGCTCGTCTGCTTTGGGTGAACACTGTGATTTTTACCTGACCTTATTCAAAGTACTTTTTTACCCCAGACTTGAAAACAAGGACATGAAAGGCAAACTAATCGAATACATAACACAAAGCAGATGACAGTTCACGTAAGAGAGAACAAGAACTGAGAAAAGACATTGGTGTGCAACGGGAATCCAAAACAACTAAAAATAACTTTGATAACTAAGAAACACATCTCCCCTTTGTCAGACTACATTTTTGAAGAGCAACAATTATTCCTAGCTAACATCCCCTCAGCTCAGTTAATGAGATCTGCATTCAACCCAAGAGTCATTTAGCCCATTAACAGCATCACAGGGTAGTTAATGCATCCCAAGATCCTCTTACCAACACTTCCATGTAAAATATTTTCATGACATAGACCTCAAGTCAACCATCTAGGAAAGGTCTTGATTTTGAGGCTGACAGAAAGACTACAACGTGAAAACTAGGTACACAGTTTGGATAGAGATCACATCATATAAGCATTGTATGAACTGCAACCTACTCTGCCTGACACTAGTATTTTCCAATAATAGTCACCTAGATAATGAACAATTACATAACTATAACTTATCTTCCCAAATCATCTAAGATTAAAATTTCTCTGTATCTCAATTTTCTTTCTTATATAATAAAGAATGAATGAAATAGTTACCAAATCTAACAAACTGCAACACTTCTGAGAAGTACAATGTCAAACCAACCTTATATTTAAATCATAGGATTTTATAGTTGTTAGAACATCAAAAACTAAAAGTATAATTATCATATAACTCAGAAATTTCACTGCTAGGAAATGGCCAAAATAACTCAAAGAAGAAATCTGGACAGACAGCAGCACATAAATGTTCAGAGTAGTCAAAAGTCTGATCCACAGTCGTCAAAGGCGAAATGCTTCAGGCTGTCAACTGATGAAAGATGAACGAAAAGTGATATAAAAGTATCATGGAGCCGGGGATGGTGGTGCATGCCTTTTTTTTTTTTTTTTTAATCCCAGCACTCAGGAGGCAGAGGCAGGCAGATCTCTGTGAGTTCAAGGCCAGCCTGGTCTACAGAGCAAGCTCCAGGCCAGCTGGGACTAAAGGGAAACCCTGTCTCAAAAATACCAAAAAAAAAAGTATGATGGAACATTATTCAGCCACAAAGGGAAATGGAATTCTGATATAGGCCACAACATGGATGAACCTTGAAAAATATACTAAGTGAAATAAAGACAAATATCAATCAATGAATAACTATTATACTATTACACTTATAGGAAAGATCTAGAATGAGCAAATTTTTGCAGTCAGAAAGTACTAGAGTTTATCACAGCTGAAAAGCCAGAGAAAGGAGGTATTGCTTTATGGCTAGAGTTTCTGTGAAGGGTAAGGAACAAGTTTTAGACCCATATGAATGTAATTAGTGTTAATGGACTGTGCACTTAAGAATAGTTAGCAGAGAAAATTTTAGCTAAATATTTTAACATAATAAAAATTATAGAATTTAGTGGTAGGTGAGATGGCTCAGCAGTATGATACTTGCCACCAAGACTGATGACCTGAGTTCTATCCCTGGAACTCACATGGTGGAAAGGGAGAACCAATTTGCACAAGTTGTCCACACACACACACACACACACACACACACAATAAATGTAAAAAAAAAAAAAAGGCTACAGGATTTATTTAACTTTTTATAGATGAAAAAGCATAAGCAGAATCTATGTGATCTCAGAAAAATCTCAGTCTATTCATTTCTTCATTTATGAGGTAAGAATATTAGTAGACTGTCAATGCAGGAGATCTGTAGTACAGCAATTACCTAGAATTTATAAGCGGAGAAAAACAACACCCATGTATAAATAAGACTATCTGTTCAACGCACGATGGGTGAAGGTACAGGCACACACCACCATCTGAAAAGGTGGCCTGGCTCCAACAGCTGCCCAATTGGTTTGTACACACTACGGAATGTTATGAAGACATAAGTCAATGCAAAGTAAAGTTGGAGACTACAAAAAGCAAAGTCCCACAAAGCAAAACACCAGCTGGGGAAGACCATGACCCTTGTCCCTGGATTTTCCCATGCGTACCTCACTCACAAGGTCATCCCCACTTAGATGCAAAGACAGATATGGTCAACTAGCTAACAGTGGTCTGCTCCTGTCAGCAACGCAGCAATCATTAAGCCTACTTCACTATGAAGGCGTTCCTACGGACTGTTAGGAAGAGCTCATCTGGGAAACGGGAAACAGGAGAATACTGAGCATACATTAATGTAAAGGCAATTGAGATTTTTATTATTTTGCTATTGATATTTTGAACAAGACACAGGAAACAGCCACAGGAAGAGTTTTATGGATATTAATAGCATCCCTGTTTTACTCAGGGTCTCAACCATTATGCCTAAAGTCAACCAAAACTTGACACTCATCAGTGAGAACCAAGCCACATAAAGTTTAACTTCTGGTATCATTAGTCTTTGTCTAATATTGAGTTAGTTATTAGGGCCCTACATGGAAACAGTGAGGAGAAGCTTGCAGAAGCTTGCTGCTGATATCTGGGTGGTGGGGTAGTTAGGGAGGACACTGGTAGGAGATGGAGAATCCTATGAAGTAGGTTTCCACAAGTTGATGATAGGTTATACTCTCTCCAGGGAGGAGCCTTCAAACCACAGCACTTACACCAGTCCCAGCTACCACAGGGCAAATAACTGGAATTCTCATGCTTCACTTACAATTTCATTTTATGTGTTTGTTTTTGTTTTTTAGAGACAAGGGCTCATGTAGTCTAGGATGGGTTCTAACTTATTATAAAGCTGAGGATGACTTTGAACTCCTGATCTTGTGGCTTCTATACAAGTGCTGGGATTATAGGTATGTGCCACCATGCCTAGTTCTAGAATTGATTTTTTTATAGTAGAAGATATCTGGACAAAATGAGAGAATGGTAGGGAAGATATTTGAGGCTTATGTCATCTTTAACTACATGTCCAGTATGTATGTGTCTAGGGTTTTAATGCTTAATATACTAGCCTATGGGGTGGATTAGAGAGGGCCAGTATAAACCATCCTGCCACTAACTTAAGGTAGCCTGAGTAAACTACCATATTGGACAAATGTGTCAGAATCTGTATTTATCCATTGGATGTATAATTCACCTGACCCTTCTGGGTCTGATTTCATGTTCGACAATATTCTGTACTGTGCTCTGATATTTTAATCCATATCTTTATAGAGCAAAAATGTATCCACCATTTAAAATGGAAACAATTCAATTAAAGACATGTTTTGTAAAATCAGCTTAATTTATATCACCCTTATAAGTTTAGTTAGATGATCCATCCATGAGAGATGAATCAGCTGTTGTCTTATTAAAAACCAAAACAAGGGGTTGGAGAGATGGCTCAGCGGTTAAGAGCGCCAACTGCTCTTGTAGAGGACCCGGGTTCAATTCCCAGCACCCACATGGCAGCTAAGAACTGCCTTTAAGCCAGGTGTGGTGGCTCAAGCCTTTAATCCAAGCACTCAGGAGGCAGAGGCAGGTGGATCTCTGTGAGTTCAAGGCCAGCCTGATCTACAGAGTGAGCTCCAGGCCAGCTGGGGCTATAGGGAGACCCTGTCTCAATAAATAAATAAATAAATAAATAAATAAATAAATAAATAAATAAACAAACAAAGAAAGCCAGGCATGGTGGTGTACATCTTTAATCCTAGCACTCAGGAGGCAGAGGCAGGCAGATCTCTGTGAGATCAAGGCCACCCTGGTCTGCACAGTGAGTTCTAGACCAGCTGGGGCCACAAGAAGACCCTGTCTCAAAAGTTAATTAATTAATTAATTAATTAATTAATTGAAGTAACAAAATAGTCCAGCATTCTTAGGCCATAAAACCAAGCCAGATTTTAGTGGGTGCCATTCTGTGACTCCTCTGTAAGTTTCCTTCAATGCCCTTGTAATGCTCTAAATGTTTTTTTTATTTTTCTATCACCCATCAGGATAGTTGCCCAAAACAAATGAGCTTGTAATAACTGTACTCAACACACATGGTACCTGATTGGCAAGTGTTCATTTCCATCCCATCTCTCATCCCTATACTATTATTCCAGACTGAGATGTTGCAATCAGGGGCTTGAAAGATGGGCTAGTAGTTAAGGCACTGGTTGCTCCTACAGAGGGCCCAGGTTCAGTTCCCAGCATCCACATGGCAGCTAACAACCATCCTTAACTCTGATTCCTGAGGGTCCAAAACCCTCTTCTGCCCTCCATAGGCACCACACACATGTGCAGCATTTGCATACATGCAGGCAAAACACTCATATACATAAAAATAAAAAGAAGGTACAATTAGAAACTTTATGCTCACTCTAGGTCAGAGATGCTTTTGGTACACTCAGTGAGGCCATACAGACCTGTGAGTGCCAAGGAAACACTGTCCTCTGACTTCACAAATGCTGGACAATAGACCATTTGGTCAAGTCTGTTGCAGACCCAGCAAAATGGAACAGATTCCAATAGAAAGACTTGTCAGGGGCCAAAAGGAATAAGATGCAGCAGCTCCTGCAGAGAGACGGCCAGGACAGGCAGGAGACTGCGAAGACTGCTCCAAGGCCAGGGTGAAAAGAAACATAAGCAGAGTGCTCTGTAAGTTCTATCATAGCAGTGCAGACCCAAATTCTTAGCTATCTCTCTGATTACAAAAGTAGTATCTAAAGCGCACACAGTGGGTATTTTATCCTAAGGATGAAGAACAATGTCTGGGCTGGTTAATGTTTTGAAGTAATCTTTGGTCAGTCCTTCCTGCTCTTTAACCCCCCCCACACACACACACACGTTAGCTGTTTATTGCTGGGAGAATTGAATTTAGATGTCACAATTACTGTGTTTTGTGCCTTTTGGAGTCCCCTGCAGCTTTGTTGGCAACCTACAGCTGCCTGAATCTTCCATGAGGGTTAGTGTAAAGATGACACGTGGAAAGCCACATTCACCACCAGGATAAACAGAAGAATGCATACCTCGTTCAAACTTTAGCCGCTGATAAAGTTGAAACTGATCCACAGGCACCAAACAGGCAATCTGAAATCAGAGACATGGAGGGGTCAGATTTCAGTCAGCCGAGGGCCCCAGGTCACCACCCTTCCGATTCCTCTTTCTGCTGTGCTTACTGTATCTTCTCTTCCAGTCGTCTGAAAACATCTTTCTCTGCTTACTCAGCAGTTCTCCGACCATCCTGTGCCACTTAACCATGGCTTGGAACCACTGTTCACGTGTCAGTTACCAAACTCTCAGGCTGCCTTCCATTCTTCGGTCAGCAGCTAGTAACCCAATTTTAATATTTGGGCCTCTCATTATTTGTGTACATACATAGAAAAGGCTTCTTTCCTCTCTACATCCATTAAAGACATTTAAAAAGACTAGAGCCCTGGTTTTGGATTTTAAAAAACTAAAGTCAAGTAGACAGTATCTCAGTAATTATGAAAACCTTACTTGTTTCTAAGGAAATCTTATAAGCAGTATGTCACATTGATATATTAGGCCATGGTAGAAAAGAAATGTCCTAAGACATTTCCTGTGACTAGACTACCATTTTCACTTTAGACAGCAGTGAGCCAAGAGTTTGTAGACAGTCATTTCATACTGTCCCAGTGACATTTCACATTAAACATTTAAAAATTGTATTTCAAAGACAGTTGGAGGAAAAGCTAATACATCTCAATAAAACATTTTATAATTAATAAAACAAAATCTACTTTCAGAAAACTGCCGTAAGATGATGCAACTAAAACTGTATCTAACAAAACATAATTCAAAGTACGTTCAAAGTCCAATTATGCACCTTGAAAGTTGTCTCATTTTTAGATAAAATTTTAATTGAATTTCTTAATGTGTTTCATCCATAATTTTCAGTCGGTCTTAATTGCCTTTACACTTGCTTCTCCACAGGCACATCCCATGGCCTCCCCCCTCCCCAGCACATTCTGTCATTTGTGCTAGGGCCCCATTGCTCCAAACTACTCTCCCTGCCCAGGCCTCAGTTCCAGTTCATCCTGAGCTCTAGTCAGCCTGCCTGGAGTCCTGTCCTAAAGAAGGCCAGTTCTTCCTCACCCAACTGCAGTCAGCTGCCAATATCTCCTCAGCCAAGGTTGGGCTCTGCTACCCATTTCTGCAGTTCTGTGTGGGGATTTTGTCTGGCTGAACTTGCATGGGTCTTGTGCGTGCTGATCCCAATGCTGTAGGTTCATATGAGCAGGGTCCCAGGAGCTGGTAGGATTCATTTCCATGTGGTCTTGCACCACCTCCCTGGCTCTTACAATCTTTCCATCCCCCTCTTCCACAATGTTCCCTGAGCCCTGGGTAGGCGTGTGGTTCCATGGTTGTCTCATTTATTTTATTTCACAAAAATATCAAAGTTAGGTAACGTGAATTAAGGATCACAAAACAAGCAAATTCCATCTTCCTCATTAAAAATAAAGTATGTTAAAGACTATCCAATCAGAAAAACATTTTTCTCTAAATTATTTTCAACAAATTGGGAGTAAAATATATTTTATCTAGTGCCTTATAAAAAAGCTCCCTACCAATCCTTATAAAAAGAAATATTAGGACCTATTTCATGTTAAATGTACTTTGCTATAGTTTTTAAAAATATGATTGGACTTCTGTGATATGAAAAGCCAGCTTTGTTTATTGTTGCAAGGCCACTCGAAGTAAGTCCCTTGAAAAACAAAGGTATTGCAAATAAAACTTAGAGTTAAGGAATTAGAGTTCTTGACTTTGTCATTGATCACTGTGTACGAAGGCCAAATAACCTAATTCTTCAACTTCTGGGCCAACTTGATTTTGGGTTGGTATCAAGAGACACCCCCAAAACCCCCTCCTCTTCCCCAGAGCTACTTGATGTAGTGATTCTATGGAACAGTCCCAAACCTGCTCACCCTCATCTAAAACAGTTTGTGGACTGATGCAGATATTTTTTAAATCCATCAAAGGCAACTCCTGTGAAATCTGATTTTCTAATGATGAATGATTCATATAACAGTTAAGTCACAAAATTTATGGGAGGCAAAGCAAACAGAAGGTAAGATGTTTCAGACACAGATAAAACAGTGCCAAGAAAAAGGCCAGAAGGTGACGCAGTAAAAGCTACTAGCAATAGGGAAGAGCGTTTACTTTGAATTATAAAGACAAATTTCATCAAAGTGCTTTCTATTGCCAGCAGGGAAGATGTACATCTCTAACTTTTTGTCTTAATCTAGTTTGAATTTTCCACTTATTATTTCATAAGTCAAAAGTTTATGTAGAATTAGGCCTTAAGAGGGTGACTAGATTTTTCCACTAAAGTTTGCAGTCACCAAAAGTTATTAATGCTCACTCTTTGATCTCTCTGGAACACACTCAGCATTCTACCAGCCCTGTCCTTTAGGTTGGAGTTTCTCTATCTGCTCCTTTACAGACAGCTTACCATGGGCAAAGCACTGGGCGGGCATCAGGCTATGGAGGAGATATAGATGTGCTCAGAGAACTAAATCATACACAAGACAGCACAAACACACACACACATGCACATGCATACACACACACACAGAGGATTCAAAAAGGATCTACTCCTTGATTTTGACACCTCTTGGATTTTGCAAGTGAAGACTAACTTCATGAAGTATTTTTATCACACTTCAGCTTTTAGATGACAGAAAAGCTGCCGAGGAAGAGAGAATCCGTTTTGACCAGGTACGAGCCCTCTGACAGGTTGTCCAATCCCAGGTGGTCATTTGTAAACAAAATGTACATATGAGTAACATTAAATGGATTGGAGGTTAAACACATACACACACACACACACACACACACACACACACACACACACATACATACACACACCTGGAAGATACACATAAGGAGCTCAGCAAGTGCACGCAGCAAGAGAGAAAGACCCATGGGCAAATACCCTCTCCCAAAAGGTTTCATGTGAGGATTTGATTTGGGCTCAAAGCATGCAGACAGAAGTTTCAGGGCTTTGTGCTGTGACTGAGAGGGGGTTAGTGTGGAATATCTGAATTTCAACAAGGTCTGTATGTAGCTGTCCCTCAGGGAGGTAGACACCAGAAGGAAGCTGTACAAAGCAGATTTTTTGACTGACCACATTGAGGAAGTGAGAGAAGGCATAGAACTAGAAACTGTATGGAGGGACACTGAGTTGGGTTCCCGTATGAGCCAGTCCAGCTGGTATTCAAAACGGGTGCTAAGGCAACAGCAGTGGCAACTCACCACAGGGGGCTGTTTGAAGGCCATGAAAACCACGCTTCTCCTCACGCATCTGCCACTAATTTTAGCTGCTATTGACAAGTCTTCCCTAAAACATTAGTGTGGTAGTTGTTTAATTATAATTTTCTTTCACTTATTTCTCATTTGTTCTTGAGAATTCTGCTGCATAGATAGGAATAAAAACTTCATTGGCTACAAGTAACAGTAATGTCATGTACATGTCAAAAAGTTAGAAGAAGGGATTTTCAATGTTTTTACATCAAAAAAATGAGAAACATTTGAGAAGATAGAAGAAAACCGACAGAAACATTACAAAAAGTATTCATGTATTAAAATATAGTACTCCTTAGTAAGTACAGTTTTGCCAGACACAGTGGCACCTCAGCACCTGAGATGATGAGAGGAAAGGATCAGAAAAAAAATAGAAAAGAAAGAATAAAAAAAAAAAAAAGGAAATGGGGCTAAAGAGATAGCTCAGCAGTTAAGACTGCTTCCTTCTCTTGAAGAGAACCCAAGATCAGTTCCCAGCAATCAAGTTGGATGGCTCAAACCACCTGTGACTCCAGCTCCAAGGGATCCAATGTCCTCTTCTGAACTCTGCAGGTACATGCCCACAGGCACACATATCAACTTAAAAAAAAAAAATCTTAAGAGGGGCTGGAGAGATGGCTCAGCCGTTAAGAGCACTGACTACTTTTGCAGAGGACCTGGGTTTGATTACCAGCACCCACATGGCAGCTAAGAACCATCTTGGCGTGATCAAATATTCCTATAATCCTAGCACTCAGGAGGCAGAGGCAGGTGGATCTCTGTGATTTCAAGGCCAGCCTCGTCTACACAGTGAGTTCCAGGCAGCTGGGGCTACAGGGAGACCCTGTCTCAAAAAAAAAAAAAAAAATCTTAAGAAAAAGAGAAGGAAAGAAAAACAAAAGAAAGAAATATGTTGGGTCCATACAGTGTTGCATGTCTTTAATCCCAGCACCTGACAGGTACAGGGGGGTGGATCTCTGTGAGTCTACATAGTGAATTCGAGGCAAGTTTGTGTTACAGGGAGA
>VZQC01014887.1:282429-322137 GCA_009823505.1 Rhizomys pruinosus
AAAAAAAAAAAAAAAAAAAAAAAAAAAAAAAAAAAAAAGGTTCAGGAGCTGGACAGATGGGTCAGAGGTTAAGAACACTTGCCGTTCTTCCAGAGGACCCAGGTTCAATTCCCAGTGCCCACATGGTGGCTAACAAAGTCCATAACTTCAGTTCCAGGGGATCAGACGCCCTTTTCTGGGCTCTTCAGGCATTGCATGACATGAGTGCACTTACACACATGCTAGCAAAATACTCATCCACATAAAATAAAATACTAAAAAACAAGAGAGAGATAGAAAGAGAACAAGCTTCAGGATATAGTGTCCATCAGTTTGTAAAGTCAGAACAGAAGGGGAAAAAAGCCAAGGTTCTATTTAAGTCTGGCTCTTTAAATCAGCCGCTTTACAAACTAAAGAAACAGGTTGAACAGCAGACTACAACAGATATGTGCACTTGGCCGTGAATGCTCATCATGACCTGTCAGGCAAGATCAGAGCAATTTCCATGGTGCTATGACTTGCAAAAATGGAGGCAAGAGAAAGCATCACTTGCCTTATGAATTGAAGTCTCATCACAATTAACAGAGAAAGTAGCAATGTCAGCTAGGCGTGGTGGTACACACCTTTAATCCCAGCACTTGGGAGGCAGAGGCAGGCAGATCTCCGTGAGTTCAAGGCCAGCCTGGTCTACAAAGTGAGCTCCAGGCCAGCTGGGACTAAAATGAGACCCTGTCTCAAAAAAATACCAAAAGAAAAGGAAAGGAAGCAGCAAGGTCATCTATCTCAAACCAGAAAATAAAGACTGCGCAGAAAGAGATGTATGTGCCCATTCATCGGAGTAAAACAGAGACACATCCTCACCTAAATACCAGACATCAAACCTGATCACAATGTGCCACAGGGCATCACTGTAGAAAGCAGGGCCCTGGGGAGGTGAGCAGTGAGCGCTGGGGCTCTGGGGCCAGTGACCTCTTCAGCCCCCTGCAGGGCAGCATTGGCTGTTCTTTCTTCATGGCTCTGCATCCCTTATCAGTGCATCCTCTAACCAAGATTACCTTCCCACTTCACCCCTTCTGTGACTCACAGAGCGGTAAGAGCGACACGCCCATGTGTACACCTGAAACACAGCAAGTAAATGACTGCTTGGTTTTCTTATGCAGAATTTGACTTTAGTTTTAGGAAAATCTTGGCGATTTTGATGTCCACTTACAGCGGGCTTTAAATACATCTCAACATGAAATTTAAAATATGTTCTAAATGGGGCTGGCAAGATGGCCCAGCGGTTAACAGCACTGACGGCTCTTGCAGAAAACCCAGGTTCAATTCCCAGCACCCTCACTGCAGTGAACAATCATCCATAATTCCATTTCCAGGGGATCTGACACCCTCTTCTGACATCTGAGGGCATTTGCACAACATGGGTGCACTTACCTACATGCAGGCAATACACTTGTACACATAAAATAAAAATTATAAATAAAATATTTTTAACTGTCCTAAAATAAAATTCAGCCAAGGATTTAAAAATATCTTATTAATGCTGGTTTGTCAGATTCCTTTGTCCCTTCCATCTCCAAAGATGAACTTTTCTCCAGCCCACACACAGCCTGTCCCTTTCCATTCCTGGCCTTACATCACGGTCATGGGCACAGTCTCACCAGCTCGTCCTCTTCATCTGTCTTTTGCCCCAACTTCCCACTATGACACTGGGAAGGAAGGGTATTAAAGGACAGACAGCAGGGCACTAAGGAGTGACCCGGGGAGAATGTCTGGCTCCTATACCCGTGGCTGCCTCTCCCAAAAGCAAGTCTAAATAAACACAGCACCATAGGACAAACTGCATTTATTTTGCACTTGGAACCTGAGATCCTCAGCACTCTCCTCCTCCTCCCCCAGGCCTCAGGGTTCTGCCTGTAAATCTCTTCCTACAGAAATCCTGAGCCCCCGCTCTTAGCAAGAGAAGTTGAACCTGCCCTGCAATGCATGCTGTGGCACTGGAAGTAAAAGGTAGGCTGGTTGTTTCAGGGCCCCAGGACTTGGAAAGAGGCTTGGTGAGTGAGAAGCTCTTCTCCGCCCTCCCCTGCCAGCTGGCAGTTGTAAGAAGTTCAATTTCTCTGGCCATGCAATGGCAGGGGCTATTTAAGAGGCTTATGTCCTTGTCACTCCAATGTCACACAGCAAAACACACAGTCTAGGCTCTGCAGCAGGCTAGGGTACACTATTTCTCCAAAACTGAGGGGAATTGGTTAGATTAGATGTTGCCTTTTAGAAGAGAACTTTGCTTAGAGTAATGCTAACAGAAGTAATAATCTGTGTCCTGTGTTCACAGTTCCATGCTGGACAAGGTTCTTGGATTGAGTACATTGGAAAAGCCCTGCAAAGCAATAGCTGAAAGTACCAGATGATGCAATGGGGGAAATCTTGATTTTCCCTGGACTCTCCCTACCCCCCTCACCAATCCCAGGGTCACCTCTAAGCCACTGTCTCTTACCAGCTGCTGTGACACTGAAAGGGAAGGAGCCATGGCCCTACCGTTTCCTGTGTGAGTAAACAGAGGTTGAACTGGGCTTTAAGTGCTTTACCAGGGAGGCTACTCCTGACAGATAAGGTGAAGAGGCAGAGCCATGGCTGAGCCAATTTGGAGAATTCAGGAAGACAGACAGGGAGCCCAGCCAAGTGCATGAGCTGGACCCACACACGGAAAACATGAACACAAAGAGCTTAACCAGCTCCAGCCAGAATGATTTCTAAACAAGTATATTGATGTGTTACCTGTATAATTAAACATTTTTAAGTGGCAGGAAGAATAGTCATGGGGATGGAATCCAGTTAAGTGTCGTATGAATGAACCCCCCACTGTGATACAGTCAAAACTGCATAGACCACGAGCCATACGTTATCATAATAACTATATGTGATGAAATCTTGATGGGAGGAAGGAAGGTGGTACAATCCCAGTTCATCTGTGTGTGGTATTTTCTTATGTGTGTGGTATTTATTTTCAAAAGAAGAATCCCTTATAAACAGATGAAGTTACACGGATCTCCAACATAATCTTTTCTTTGGTTTAAAATCTGGAATGAAAACATTGTGCCATTACACAGTGTTATCATTCTAAGAGATAAGTTGCATCAACTTGGCTAAGAACTGGACTACTGTATATGAATGGCCGTCTCCAGCCAAGCTCTCAGTCTGACCGGTGAGAACGGAATGCCCAGGGGTATGTTCTTACTTACTCATCTAATGAGAAGAAGACTTGGGAAATTAAAATTAGTTTAATATGAAATGTCTTTGTTCTATTTTAAAACATAATTTTATAATTTGGGGGAGGCATGACGGGTTTGTTTGGTTGCAATATAGCCTTAAAGTTGCTTTAAAAGAAAATAATATAGAAGTTTAGCTAGAAGGGAGTGGAAATGCGTACGGTGGGGAGAGGAGAAAACGTCGGTGAGGAAAAGCAGAAGACTTAAGGTCTGTTCTAGAAAACTAGAAGAAACCATAGCCGTCTTCACCACGTGTCTGAACACATCGGCTCCAGCCATCGTCCAGGGTGTCCATGGGTAATGGCTACCATGTACTGGGAAGCCCAGGAAGGTGCAGATGTTCTACAGTGAAAGAGATGCTCTGTTGTGAGCTGTCAATCATATAACCATTAACCACAAGGGGCTATTGAAGACTTTAATTTTTATTTTATTTATTTATTTATTTATTTATTTGTTTGTTTGTTTATTTATTTATTTATATGAATGTATTGTCTGCATGCAGGTTTGTGCACCCATGTCGTGCAATGCCGCAGAGGTCAGAAGACGGGGTCGGATTCCCCTGGAACTGGAGTTCTCCTGGAATTGGAGTTACAGACGGTTCTCAGCTGCCATGTGGGTGCTGGGGATCGAACCCCGGTCCTCTGCAAGAGCAGTCAGTGCTCTCAACTGCTAGGCCATCTCTCCAGCCCTGCTATTGAAGACTTTAAACCAGTTATTAAATAGTATAGCTGAAGAATGAAGTCTACTTTTTATCATTTTAACTAAATAGCCACACATGAGTAGCAACTGCCAGACTGGAAAGCCCAGGTCCGGACTGGTTCTCATCTGTTTAAGGCCTCTCTGCTAGGTCAGAGTCTCCACCAGCAGACTGCTCACTCCCAGGCCCGGAACACAACAATGCTCTGGGAAGTCAATTCCTCCCACTTTAGTTTCCTCCACCCATTGTTCTGTAAAAAGGTAAACAGTGTGTCTCACGGCAGGATACACCTCCTCGAAAGAATCCTTTTATCAACAACTAGATTTCAGGGGGCTGGAGAGATGACTCAGTGGTTAACAGCGCCGCTGCTCTTGCAGAGGACCCAGGTTCCGTTCCCAGAACCCACACTGAGGCTAATAACCATCAGTAACTCCAGTTCCAGGGTGCTCAATGCCCATTTCTGGCCTCTTTGGGCACTGCCTACATGGGGTACTCTTACATGTATGTAGGCAAAACTTTCATACACATAAAATAAAAAATAAATGAATAAAAATTTTTAATTAGATTTCATTTTCTTTTAAAATGAATCAGTTCTATGTCATTAGGTATTCCTTTTACACTTCTTTTTTTTATATATGTATGAATGTACTGTCTGCATGCAGGTTTGTGCACCCATGTCGTGCAATGCCACAGAAGTCAGAAGAGGGCATCGGATTCCCCTGGAACCGGAGTTAAAGACGGTTCTCAGCCGCCATGTGGGTGCTGGGGATTGAACCCAGTTCCTCTGCAAGAGCAGTCGGCGCCTTAACCACTAGGCCATCTCTCCAGCCCCTTACACTTCATTTTTAAAGTGCTTCTTTAAAAAGGAAAGCAAGATCTTCTAGTTCACTTCTATCACTCAGCCAATGAACTGAACATAGGATACACCCTGTGTTGGGTTAGGAATCATCCATACTACTTTCTCTCTGCTTTAACATAGGATATATTATGTTAAAACATGTTTATTCATAAAGATATACACATGCACACATTACCCACACGTATACATCTACACACACGCACTACTGATCTCTCCTCAAGTCCTTTACTGCACATTCTGTATGCCTACTTAATACTGTATCATTGTACTACTCACAGGAACTGGATTAGAATTCTAGCTCTTTGTTCTACATCAGTACTTTGAAGTAAAGGACTTACACCCTCTGGACTTGAGCTCCCAAATGTGAAAATAGCACCCAACTACACAAGGCTTGTCAGGAGGATTAGATAGTGCACAGGCCAAGAAAGCAACTGGAAGAATGCCTGGCTCTAAGCAGGAGTTCTGTGTTTATTGAATGGGAAACTTACTTCATCTGTTTCTTGGGACCTCTCCTGGAGCCTTTACAAATATTCACAGACAAGAGTTGATTATATTTGGATTTCAGGTGACTAGGGAGTAAAGATTGAAAGGTAGATGTAGATTTTAGGGTAAGCCAATGAGGAGGGATTGACTAAACAAAAAGATGAGATATATAACAGCATTGAGGAACTGGAAACCTTGTTACAAAGGAAAGAGCTGCTGATGTCTGAGACTGCCTCTCTCTGCTCTTTGGAAGTGATCCAGCTCAGGCTACCTCTGCAGAAGGGTACACTGTGGAATAAACCAGTATAGAATCACAATGATTTAGATCCTCCATAACTAGCTAATCTATGGCCTGTTTATATTTAAAGTTTTCAGCCTCATAAGGCCACTCATTAACCACCCCCCAAACCTCACTTCTGATCATTTTGATTTCTGGTATCTTTGCCTAATTTAGAGCTTCTTCAACATGCAAGATGGTGTGTATAAACAGAACTGAGATAGATGACAGTGTTAACAGTTTGTATAAAGAATGCATCTCTATGCAACAATAAATAAAGCACTCCTTTTCAAAGATAACTTCTGCATCCTGCTACTAGACTCCCTAGTAGGGAATACTTAAGAGAGTCAAGTTCCTAATAAATAATATCACCAGGGAAGATGGGAAGGTCATGGCATGCATCCATACCTCAGCTTCCTGCAGGGTCCCGTGGTTTAGACACACAACGTCAGGGCAAGTGATAGGAGACCCGCATCCCTCTCGGATGGCCAGCTGCATATACTGTTTCAGGCACTATAAGAAGAAAACAGACAGACATTTTAAACGTGACATACATTACAGCAGCACGAATTTACACAACAGAGCCACCACCACCTCTTCCTTAATTGGTTGTCCCGGAGTTCTTGTACTCAGGAAACATCAGTTATCACAAGCGTGAACAGAAAACTACAGAGCCATCAGCTTGGAAAGAATGCAGAAACAGGCAATCAGTTATGTATGACTTCATCCTAAGAGTTTATTCAAGTCAGATCCCCATGTGTTCACTCAATTCATCCACCGTAGATTGAGAAGAAACACTTCCACTTGCATATCAAAGACCTTATTTTCTTTTTTTGAAACATGTGACTTCCTGATTCGATTTTTATCTAGTGAACCTTTCCTGTAAGTCTGCCTAAAAGTAGAATAGAATTCACTTGGTCATTCTGGAACTGAGCTATCCAAACAAAATAAAAAACCATAAGGAGTAAGTTATCTAGAACGTGTTGAAAATCAAAAGATAATGCCAACCTGGGGAATTCTGGTGACTTCCTGCTGGCTGGTGACAGCAAAGGCAATTTGGGAAAATGAGGTCATCCCAAAGACAGAAGCATTGGTGAATGTCAGGTTGAGAAGGATTTTGATGTTTTGTTTTGCTTTTGTTCTTGACATAGAGACTCACTCTACAGCCGAGGCTGACCTGAAACTCTCAATTCATGTGCCTTGGCCCCCTGAATTGCATCCATCCTTGTAACCCACCCTTGGGGAGGTTTAAAGCCCTGGACAACTGAGGAAAGAAGAAATTTACCCAAAAGAAGAAGATGGAGACACCACCACAACTTGGTCTTTCCATTGACTGTGCACCTGAACCTTTGGCAGTAGGTGGAGAGGGCACAGGGGAGACTCTGGTGGCATCACATGACCTTCAGTGCCTTCATTATTCTCCCACAGGAGAAAGAAGGAAAGGAAAAAGGTCCCTGTATCTGTGGGTTCTACATCAGCAGATATAACCAAACTCATTTGAAAATTGGGCCCATGGTGGTTAGATCTGCATTACACATGTACAGGCTTATTCCTTGTTTCCTAAACAATGCAGTAAAATAAGTACTGCCATAATCTAAAGGTGATCTACTACATATAATAAGATGTATACAGGTTACACACAAATATTGTGCAAACGATTTTCTACAAGAAATTTGAGCATTTACAGGTGTTGGTATCTGTGGGGAGCCCCCAAACTACCTCACAACAGACACCAATGGACCCCTGTAGTGCCAACAAAAACTCAGAAATCCAAAATGTGGCTCTTCAGTTTCTACTATTAGATCATAATTGGTGAGCTCTTCTCTATATCTATGACCAAAAAAGTCAGCTCAGATGTTTGAGAAGCACTCACACAGAATCTAGTCAATGAAGTAATGACTTATAAGATGATTATTTACACTTGAGTTTAGATTTCTCAAATTTATACACTTATGAATCAGCCATTACATCAAAAGCTCTGCCAGACACCACTATATAAATCATTAAATAAAAGTCTGTGGTCAGAGTGCTTATGACAGAATTGTGAAATTTATGTCTTTAGTGACCTTTGTAAAATTAATTTTCCTCCCATGAAAATGAAGCAATCACCACTATTATAGTACCTTTAAAACATGTACCTTTCTGATTGAAATGACTGTTCACATACTGAAGAATCAACAATCAAGGCCAACAATCTAAGCCAGATTTGTGTCTCTTCGAGGAGTTAACAGTCCCCTTTCTCCAAGGAGTCAAAACACAAAAGTAACTTAAATATCCATAATAAGAGCCAGGTGTGGTGGCACACGCCTTTAATCCTAGCATCTTTGTGAGTTCAAGGCCAGCCTGGTCTACAGAGCGAGTTCCAGGCCAGCTGGGGCTACATGGAGACCCTGTCTCAAAAAGACCAAGAACAACAACAAAAATACCCATAATAAGATGACTAAATAAATGTGGCTAAACCCATACAATGGTATACTGCAGAGTCAAGAAAAAGATTTTCAGAGGGTAAGGACATGAGGAAATGCCATGTTTAACTACAAACTGGAGAACAAAATCTATCTGGGAGCAGGTGTCTGCTCCACCACTCTGCAAATGGCCTCGCTACAGACCCTAGATTTAACTTTTACTGTCTTGGTCAAGAAATGGGTAAACAATTACTTGCTCTAGGATTTACTGTGCCAAACATGGTCTCCGGTCTCAGGAGCAATGGTTTTGGAGAAGGCAGCAGCAAGGGCAGGAAAATCCCAGAGGAACTGTTCATACCCTTGTGTCACATAAAGGGTTGCCTACACCCTGCTCCTGGAGACCTCCCAGCTCCCCGTCAGCCACCTGGCTCTGACGTTACTGCTTTCTTCTCTCCTGACAGCTGCCGTTCACAGAAACTGAGGTAAACTGAGGCTCTAAAATATGCGCTCTCCAACAAAGTGAACAGTGGCCAATGCCCTTCAGATCACAGCAGCCCAGGTCCTGACCCAGTGACAGTGGGAAAAGAACTGCCTAGCACCCAGAGTCGCTCGTACGAACGGCTAACCCTCAGGTCAGTTTGTACTCCCTTCACTTGGGCTTAGAACAATGTTTATATTTATAAACATTGTGGGAAACTGTTCATCCTTATACTCCTGGGACACCTCTTCTTGAGACTCTGCAGGAATACAGTTAAACCACTGCGTAGACAGAAGAGACATGTGCAACACAACATTCCACACTTCTCTAGGCAGCTAGACAAGCTTTTCCTTAGGACTACATTGGGCTATAGAAAAGTCTCAGTGTTAAATAGTAACTAGAGATCCTGTGTGAGCCTTGATAGGCAAGGGGGGGGGCTTTAAACTTCTATTGCGAATTATAAAGCTGAACTATGAAAGCTCCCCAGTAGCTTATACTGAATTTTCCATTTGCAAATTAATGCAGGGTTCTTAGGTGTTCTGTAAACCACAATACATCAATCTAATGAATTTAGAGGCTTACACAAACAATACCAAATATTTTCATCAAACTCATTCCATAGTCCTCAAGGATTCCAATGAGATGTAGTCAGGCACTAAGACACCAAATAAATACCTGGTGAACCAGATGATTTGTATTGTGTCTTCCAACTCAGAAAGCCTGTGACTTATGTCAATGGAATTTTTCATGAAGGGTTTTTTCCAAGATTGTTAGTTCACAGTATCAAAGGACATGGCATTCTTCACACGGTATTACTGGGTACATGGCAAAAAGGATTTTAATGCCAGAGAAAGTTCCAAAGTACCTCCCAAGAACAAACCATGGAAGTAGGCAACACAGATGTGGATGGATAATGATGATAGATAGATAGATAGATAGATAGATAGATAGATAGATAGATAGATAGATAGATAGACTTGATAGATGACAAATGGTTAATAAATGATAGATGATTTCTTTTTGTTGTTTACTAGACTGCTCCTCCTTCTTTAGCAATAAATTATAAGGGTTTTCTTCCTAAGGAAAAAACAAAGCTTCACAATGCATGCTGAATGGAAATAGATGCCAACAACTGCTCTGTATGGTGGAGCAGTCGGTAATTTCTCTAGCTATAATGCTGTCATTTACAAAATGCCACAGTATCACCTTCCTCAGCCTCTTGGGGAAATGGAGAGGTCCCCTCCCTGAGTGCAAACACAAGAAAGTACTCTGCCAAGTGAAAGAGGCTGTAAAGTACAGACATTGGATACATGGTTCTAAACGTCAGAAAGGCAAGTAGGCAGAAATCAGTCTTGGATGTGACCCTTGGAGTTCAGCTTCAGGGAGGCTCAGAGAGGTAAGAAAAGGGGTGCTGTTATGAAGAAGGAAGGACTGGGTGCCAGCAAGTGAAAGTTTAAACGGACCCCCGTACACACACACCAGGGTCTTGGCTGCTTAAGGAGGAAGGTGCTCAAGTCAAAGGGGAACTTGCAACCCTACTGCTCTAAGACCTCTGTAGTTCTCCTTTGCCAGGTAGAGATGTTTTCATTGTCTTAGCAGATGAAGAAAGTATGGAAAGATCTAGACACAGGGAGGCTACACAAGCCAAGAGCTTTAGTGATTCAGACAGAGAAAAGTGGCAGGCTCACTGGATTACCACCTCCTCAATGGAACGTGCATAATGTCCACTTAGATTTCAGCGGTCTTTAATTTCAGTCAGCATTCTGCTTTCACATTTACTCTTGCTTAAGAGACCACACATCCCAATGTGCTGATATCTTACACTATGTCCATGTAAGTTTAGTAAGATGTAAGTGAAAATAGTATTAAAACATCTCAGTATTGAAGTTATAATTATTTTATCCTTGAAAAGGAAGTTGAACTAGTCTATCTGGAGACAGTGCTTCTCAACACCAGTGAGGCTAGTCCTGTTGAGCTTTCCCTTGGCACACATTGGAGGGCACAACACAACACACACTCACACAGGGAAATCTATAATCTGGATCATGCCAGGACGAGCTGCCACACACCTATAGCTTCAGGACTTTAGAGGCTGAGGCAAGAGGCCTGGCCAATATAACAAGACCATCTAAAAAAATGCCACTCCCAAAAGCCCTCTCTCCCTTCCAGAAATTCTCCAGGAAACTTGCCTTTGTCAATCTTCCTAAAGCCACTTTAGGTATAACGGCAGATGTTAGCAACTGAATGCCATACATAGAAATGACACAGCACTTAGTGCCCTGCATTGCAAGTGCCTGAACTCACCTGACTCCCCAACAGCCCAGCCCTTCGTTATGATATGATCTGACCATACCTAGTATCCATGCAACCCAGAAGCACCCACCACATGATCTGGATGTGGCAGGCCTGAATTCAGGTTTCTTTAGGCCAGATGCAGGAACCCACCACTTCCAAGCTATCACGGAAACATACACATCCAACCTGGCACACAACCCTCCTTCCTTTCTTCACATACAGGACCCAAACAATTCCTAGTTTCCAGTCCCTCCAGCCCTTCAGGAAATTTGCCTACAGGCCATGCATTTTCTTTCCTATCTTGATTTCCCCCTATCTAATAGATACTTCATCAGCAATTAAACATGTTCAAAAATATCCCCAATAAAAGAAAAGGATTTTTACAAGTAGTAAAGAAAGCACGCCTGGCTCATCCTCACCCATCAGCTATTTGCCTGCGAGCTGTCGAGCTGTCTGTTCTCACTAGTTCCCCGGCTGGCTCCACCTCAGCTCTACCGTACTACCTAACCAGCGTGGCTGTCTCCTGGCCACCAGGACATGGTGTCTCTGAATCCAGCTCACGGGTTTCTTCCTAAATTAAAAAGAAGAGAATGGGGCTGGAGAGATGGCTCAGTGGTTAAAAGAACAGATTGCTCTTGCAGAGGGCTCAGGTGCAATTCCCAGCACCCCCATGGCAGCTAACAATCATCCATAACTCCGGTTCCAGGGGACCCAATGCCCTCTTCTGACCTCCACAGGCTTTGCACGACACAGGTACACTTACACACGTGCAGGCAATACACTCACACCCATAAAATAAAAATTAATAAAATATTTTTTTAAATGAAGAGAATAGAAAAAGAAAGCCCTCGCCCTTTTCTGTCCTTCTCTTCCACCTCTTCAACCAATGTATATGTAATATCTAATTTCCTTTGACCTCACGACACAGCCAGGGCCTCTCAGATGACGTCACTTCCTCCACTCCTACAATGCCGCCCCACTGGTCTCTGGGCTTCGACTGCACACAGGAGTTGACAGTTTCCTTGTATTGCATTTCTATTTTCCTGTCCAGAACCTTCTGGTTCTGGATCTGCCTCTTACTGAGATGACTTCTCAGACTCTTTACTGTGGCCCCACTGTCTAGCATGACTTGCCAGTTCTCTGGTCTTCTTTCCATTCCCTCTCCCTGGGAATGCAGGCTGTGATTCTTCTTCAACATACCCAGTGACCTCCTGTTTGGAGGCCCTTACCCCTGCATGTCGTCTCCCTGGAAGGCTCTGCCCCCAGAGTTCGCCCTCATTCACCCAGAGCTTCAGTCTGTGGTACTGAGCTGGAAAGGCCTTCCTAGCCACAAAGGCCAACGTTCCCTGCATCCACAGTCCCCCTGCCTGGCTTATTTCCTCTGAGGGTTTACCTAATATTATTGTCTACTTGCCCTGCTAGAAGGACCCTTAGAAAAGCATAAAGGTCCGGCAATCCGCATTGCTGCATGGCTTAGACAGCTAAGTCCTATCAGCCCCATTTGCTAAGTATCAGGTAAGTCTGTTCACCTCTTCCACTCCCTCCTGCCCTCACCACGGCCATGTAACCTCTTCACCACGGCCATGTAACCTCTTCACCACGGCCATGTAACCTCTTCACCACGGCCATGTAACCTCTTCACCACGGCCGTGGAACCTCTTCACCACGGCCATGGAACCTCTTCACCACGGCCATGGAACCTCTTCACCACGGCCATGGAACCTCTTCACCACGGCCATGGAACCTCTTCACCACGGCCATGGAACCTCTTCACCACGGCCATGGAACCTCTTCACCACGGCCATGGAACCTCTTGCTGGCCTTCTCCTCAGCCAGCCGCTGGACTTCCACAGCTGTTTTTGCTTTTTCCTAATTTATTCTCTCCACTGCTGCCAAAAGGAATTTCAGAAAAAAATCTAGGTCTTATTGCTTCTCTGAACTTATTTAAAATCCTCTGTGATCATCAGTACTGGCTTCTCCTTTGTAATACTTATTATGATTACATAATTAGTTATAGCAACTACATACGGCCCGAAAACATCCTTGCCCCTCAGTCCACTTGACTAGAAAGTTCAACCTTTACGTATGTTTTAAAGTCAGCCACACAGTCTTAACTGTCTCCCCTCCACCATCCTCCCCTGTACCCCTACCCACTTCTTGCTGGTCCCCATCCTCCCCAATGGTTGCCCCCCTTTGTTTTTACATCACATGTATCCCCTCAGCCTCTCTCCGCTCCCTCTCCCTGCCTTCAGGTCTCTTCTTGCCTCTACTTCCATGACCCACACGCACACACTTCAGTCTAGATGTTGCCAGTCAGAGAAAACATAACCTTTTATTTCTTTGATTAATTAAGCCTTATCTTCAGGCAGCTGTCACCATCCTCAGGTAGTCATCGTAGAAGATTTTATTAATATAGTTTAGTGCAAAAGCTGCTGGTTCCCCCAGCAGAACTCAGTGCCTTCAAGAAAAAAACAAGAAACACTGAAAACTCCTGAGGCATTATTAGAAGTGTAGCCTTTAGAAGGCCAGGATAGAAGGAAGACAGCTGTATGGACTAGCTATTCGACTGCCTGACAAAGTTTCTCAAGCCTTAATGTCCATTCAGATCACATGAAGAGCCTGTTAAAATGCAGACTTGGACTCACTATGTCTGCACGGGGCTTCTTTCTTTCTTTCTTTAAGTTCCTTTAATGCTACTGGCAGACAGAACATGCTTGTAGTACCAGATCTAGGACAAAGACTCTTTTAGCATTAAGCAAGGGAATCATTCTGAGGGAATTTTCAAATATCCCATGCCCAGTCAGGTACACCCAAGACCAATTGATCCAGACTCTACAGAAAGGCCCAAGCATCAGTCCTTACAAATTTATAGCTTTATTGAAATATAGTTCAAATATCATCTAATTCATCCATCCATAATACATAATTCACTGCTTTTAGTAGAGTCATAGTGTGGGACTATTACCAGACTTGATGCTAGAACATTGTGTCCATTAGTACTGGCTCTTACTGTTTCTGCCTGCTACAGGCTGGGCACTGACTGTCCTCCAGAGTTCCCTGTCTCAAGTGCTTGGACCCTACGATGACACTACGAAGGTGGTGCAAACCTTGAGAAGTGCACATCCTTATGTCATTGTTAGTGTACCCTCAAAGGGAATGTTGGGCTTGTTCTCATCATTCTCTGTGCTTCCTGCCTCATAATGCAAGTGGTTTGCTCTGCCACACATGTCTCACACTGCCATCCGCTGCCCTTACCAAAGGCCCAGAGCAACAGGGTCATCCATTCTTAGACCACAGCAACCAGAACTGTGAGCTAAATCAACCTCTTCTCTTTATTAAGTGAGCCTCCAGTATTTTGTTATAATGACAAAGAGCTGAAGAACTTATCTCTATACCCAGTTTTCCATTTCCCAGCCCTAAGTATCATCAATCTACTTCCTTCATGGATTTGCCTTGTCTGTATACTACATAAAAATTAAATCATGCAGGACTGGAGACATGGCTCAGAAATTAAGAGCACTGACTGTTCTTGCATAAGACCTGGGTTCAATTCCCAGCACCCACATGGCAGCTCACAAACATCCAAAACTCCAGTTTCAGGGGATCTGATGCCCTCTTACATACATGTAGACATACATGCATGTATACTTACATACATGCAGGCATAACACTAGAACATATAAAATTTAAAAAAAAAAACCTTAAAACATTCAATGTGTGATTCTTTGTAAGCACTTCTTTTGCTGGATGTCTTCAAGGTTCATATGTATGCTGCAGCATGATATTAATTCTTTACTTTATTGCTGAATCTTATTCCACTGTGTGGATGTGCAATGTTTTATTTATCCATTTATCACGATGGTGGCATTTAAGCTGATTTTATCATTATATGGGTCTATAAGGAGCAGTGCTGATAGGAACAAATCCCCTGCAGACATGTTTTCATTTTTCCTGAGTGTGAACATGGTATGTGGTAGCTCTGTTTATTATCTTTTGAGAAACTAGTTTCCAGAGCAGATACACCATCTTCGTTTCCACCATCAGTTATGAGGATTCTACTTCCTTCAAATCCTTACCATCCAAAGGTATCTGTAGTGGTATCTCATGCTTTGGGCTTGCAATTCTCTGTTGCCTAATGATTCTGAGTATTTTTATATTTATATTTTTTGTATTTTATTTTTTTTTTGTATTTTATATTTATATTTTTTGGTGATTTGCACATTACACAAAACATCTGTTTCTATGCCCATGGTGTGTGTCGGGGGTCAGGAGGTGGCACAGCCCTGGCTGGCCTGGAACCTACTATGCACAACAGGCTAATTTCCAATGCATAAAGTCCTACCTGCATTTGCCTCCAGAGTCCTGAGATTAAAGACATATGCCACCATGCCCAACCTCTTTGCCCATTTTTAACTGGGTTGGTTTTCTCTATTGTATTGAATCATTAAACCTGTTTATATTCTATATGTGTCTTGTGAGATATGATTTGCAAATACCTTCTTCCATTCTGTGGGTTGCCTTTTAACTTTCTTGATAATGTCTATACACCAATAAAGGTTCTAAGTTTTAATGGACTCAAACTTCCCTATGTTTTCCTTTTGATGCTCCTGTTTATCCTGTAGGTGGTCATGTCTGGGAAAGTATTGCCTAATCCAAGGCCATGGAAGTTTTTCTCTTTTCTTCTAAGCATCATATGGTTGTATTATTATATTTAATTCCATGTCTGTCTTTCATTCATGGCATAAGGAAGTGGCCTGACCTCACTCTTTTCCAGATGAACACCCAGGGTCCCAGCTCCATTTGTTGCATTCTCTTTCCCTCTTGGATTACTGTCATACCCTTGTTAGAAACCAACTGACCGGGGCTGGAGAGATGGCCTAGCAGTTAAGAGCGCCGACCGCTCTTACAGAGGACCCGGGTTCGATCCCCAGCACCCACATAGCGGCCGAGAACCGTCTGAAACTCCAGTTCCAGGAGAACTCCAGTTCCAGGGGAATCTGACACCCTCTTCTGACCTCCGTGGCATTGCATGACACGGGTGCACAAACCTGCATGCAGACAGTACATTCATACACATACAGAAATAAATAAAATAAAGTAAAATAATTGCCCTTCTTTTTTGCAAGATTCCTTTAACTACTCTAGGTCCCTCCAATTTCCATAAGAGTTTTCAGATCATCTTGTCAATTTCTGCAGACAGCTGGAATTTTTAGAGAGAACATACTGAATCTAGAGATCCGTTGGTAATGCATTGCCAGATGAACAATGTTAGATCTCTCAGTCTGTGAACATCAAGTGCCTTCCCATTTGTTTAGCATCTTTTATAAATATAAATATGGCATTTTCAAAAGTATAAATTTTATACTTTTTTATTAAATCTGTTCCTAGGTCTTTTGTTCCATTTGATGCTATTCTAAATGGAATTACTTTCAGGATTCAATTGTATTATTCCTTTTTAGCATAGAAAAATACTACTGATTTTTCTGTATCATTCTTATCAACTGACATCCAGTATTTTTTTTTTTTTTTTTTGGTCTTTTTGAGACAGGGTCTCCCTTTAGTCCCAGTTGGCCTGGAGCTCGCTCTGTAGACTAGGCTGGCCTTGAACTCACAGAGATCTGACTGCCTCTGCCTCCTGCGTGCTGGGATTAAAGGCGTGTGCCACCATGCCCGGCCCAGTATTTTTTAAGTTTGGAGTGACTGTAATGTGCAGCTATGTCTACGAACCATGAGTCCAGCACCATCCCTGTCATGGGCTGTACTCAGGGAAGACGCTTTTATGTCCTTACTTACTGCTGGGTCACTTAGAAATGATTAAGCTGGGCGTGGTGGCACACGCCTTTAATCCTAGCACTTGGGAGGCAGAGGCAGGCCTTTGTGAGTTCAAGGCCAGCCTGGTCTACAGAGTGAGTTCCAGGACAGCTGGGGGCTACAGGGAGACCCTGCCTAAAAAAAAAAAAAAAAAAAAAAAAAAAAAGAAATGCTGATGGACACGAACACCAGAGAGATGAAGGGATCCCTTTCTAACCAATGTCCTCACAGACAGAAGTCAGCTTGTTCTGGGCAAAACAGTGAAGGAGACTTAGAGGAGAAATGACAAATACAAAATTGAAATAGTTTTAATTTAGAGTGTCTCTAAGTACTTTAAAACATTGCTGCTACTTTTTCTAGAAACGGGTACAAAGGTTCACCTGGTATGTTGGAGAACAGTCATTCAATATGGGAGATTAAATCTGGGCTCCAATCAAAAGTACCTTCAGTTCCCACCAACCAAGAGCAATCAAACACTTCTATCTTTATCTAAAGTGATCACGAAATACCTAAATTAAGACACTTGGTGACAGGAATAGCTGTGTGGAGAAACTCACTGAAAAAGCTGCATCCTAGCCTGCTCTGCACAAGGCAGCAGCAAAATCTGCTAAACTGAAGGGACATTCCCAGAGCAGTGAGCAAGTGTCACAATGGAAAGACCTGCCTCCAGCATAAGTAACTCGGGGGACCCGTCCCTCGACTTTTCAGAGGCTTTGCCTCTTGTTCCACTGGGACTGCCTTTCTTAAGAGTCTTTGCACTGGTCCCAAAAAGAGCCATCTTGCCCAGGTGCTCCTCTATGACACAGTACACCCAGAACAGCCACGGTGACTCCAGGAGAAAGAAAACATCCTTCCATTTCCTCCAAAGAAACATCACCCCTCAGAGCTGCAAGCCCTCAGCTGGCACCGAGCTCCAGCAGACAGACCTGGCACTGGCACAGCCAGTGGGAATGAGCACGCTGACTCCACCGGGGAAGATCCCTCTGTATCCATCTGTCCCTTTCTCCTTCCCGCTCTGGTGAGAGTCCCAACCCGAACTCTTATACAGAACTTCTGAATCCTCAGATGCACATAGGGTCTCTTAGCAACAGAAACAAAACCCAAATTGATAAAGGGTCAAGAAATCTCTTCAGCCATGATGCAGGGCTATGCAAATTATATGAATAAAACACAACTATTCAACCTAATCTACACAAACCCAGTGAGTACTTCAGAGTGAGCATTAAAATCATGTAATGCAAAGGGTAGAGGGGTAAATGGAAAGAGGTAATAAGTAAAGAAGTTGCTGTTAAGGTCTAAATGAGTATGGCACCTCCAACCCAGGCTGAACTGTAACCCCTAGTGCACAGGATTACAAAAGCGATCACTGGGACACATTTAAAATACTGGGAGCCACCCTTACCCATGCTCTTAGAACTGCTATTGGGAGGTTGAGTGAACTGAAGCAGACTCTGGGAGCCTGGTCTCTTCTACCTTCTCACCTGACCACAAGGTCGGTGGTTTGTTCTGTCCAGTACCTCTGCCATGATGTCATAATCACAGGCCCAAAGCAGAAGAACCAACTGTGAACCAAAACAAGCCTTTTATTTTATATGCTGGTTATCTCAAATATTTGGTATAGTGTTAGAAAGACTAACATAGTATATGCCTAAAAATTACCTCATCTAGGTTTCACAGAAACTCTGAAACTGGTATTATTCCATTTCATATAAACCAGCTGAGTAATTTAGCCTCAAGTCCCATGACTAATAATCAAAGAAGTAGAGATTTAAACCAAGGTCTAATTGGGACTCTCCTCTTCCCTGTTTTCCCACTATATTATGAGATATGTAGATTATTAGAACTAAAAGATGAGAAAATACTAAAATCTCCACAATTTTAAATCACTACTTTGGGGGGTGGGGGCTGGAGAGATGGCTCAGCAGTTAAGAGCATTTGGTGCTGCAACAGAGGACACAGTTTGTTTAATTCCCATTACCTGCATCAGATAACTCACAACCACCTGCAAATCTGATGCCTTCTTCTGGATACAGACACATACACACACACACACACACAAACACACACACACACACACACACACACACACCACACACACACACACACACACACATACACACACACGACTTCATAGACACTCATATACATGCACACATGCAATTAAAATAATAAATCTTTTTTAAAAAGAATATGTATCATAGGTAAGTTGCTTCATGTTATACTGGCTTCCTTATCTGGAAACTGATGTGTAGCAATGGAAAAAAAAAAGCAAAATAAAAACAGTGCTCTTGTATAGTATACAGCTCACCGTAGATATTTAAATATCTTTGCTTTTCTCCTTCCTTGATTTCATTTCACAGGTGACTAAACTGAAGAATATAAATCCATGTGGTAGGTAACTCACACACTTTCCAGAAGAATCAAACCAAAAAGACCTATTACTGGGAACTGGAAGTGACTCAAAACCATTGATGCTTTCAGTTAACACTGAGCTATTTATTTCCAAGGAAGTGCGGCTCTGACAGTCTCACCTGGTTGCAAAGGGTGTGACTGCATTTCTGGAATCCACAACATGGGCCTCCGGTCATAGCCAATGCTCAGCCGAAATGCTCAGAAGACGGCATTTTAGACTTTCTAGTTAACTCGCAACTTTTCCTGGCTTCAATTTACCTAAACCATTCAACTTTCTTTCTACATGATTCTATCTTATTACAAAACATCAACTTTTTCTGTGATAAAGCACCTTCCACTGTTCTAGAACCATGTTACATTATCCTTCCATTTCTGCATGTCTCCATATATTTTTTTGACACAGCCTATTTTTTCTAACATGGCACAATACTGTCTAATTGTATTAAATCAGCCCAAATTACTAGCACTGTATATTTTTTAAAGGCTGATTCAAGAGGTGATCTTATTTTGCTACAACTTATTTCTTCCTTAGAAGAGGGAGAATGGATGAAAGAGTGAGATAAGCTCTTTTCACATATGGAATTACAGAAAGTAAAAAGTTTGAAAATACCCACAGTGTCACAGTAAGGGATTTTACTACACTGTGGCTGACACTATAGAGGTGCAAAGGTTGGAAGGTCATTTGGCCTCATATACTGACTTGAAATCTATGTTAAATTTTGACTAGGAAAGTCTACTTCTAAAACTATACAAATTTATATAAGTTCAGAAGTTTTCATCCACAATAGCAAAACCCTGAAATTTTAAAATCTATTATTAGGAGGAGCCTAACTAAATAAATTATCCATCTTTTATGATTATTATTATGATGGTGATGATTATTATGTGTGTGTGTTTGTGCATGTGTGTAGACATGTGCATGCCACAGTATACATGTGGAGGCAAGAACAACCTTCGAGAGTCAGTTTGCTCCTCCTACCATTACAGGGTTCTTGGGATTGAGCCTGCATTATTTGGCTTGCACCGGAAGTGTGTTTACCTGCTAAGCCATCTTGCTGCCTGATTCTTTTTCTTTTTAATGAAGTTGACATGGCCATACCATAGGGCATTATGCAATACTTTGTTGTAGAGAAGTCTATATATTCTTTTATAGAATATATAAAATAGAATATATACACTATACTAAATTATATTTAAAAAAACTCAAACCAAGTAAAATATCTATGAAGTTCTCATTTAATGATGTGTTTAAATACATACTAAGACATGTATATGTTTACATGCTAGAAGTACAGATGAGCTGTTTATATACTCAACAGTATTTGAGGTTTGTGTTTAATTTCGTATTAATAATAGCACATATTGCACTTATAATTAAAGGTTATTCTCTCTAAAATAGAGAGCAAGGAAAGATGGGATAGGAGAGAGGAAAGGAAATAACTGAAGTTTTGCATTATTTCTAATTAAGTTCCCCAGTTCCATAAGTGTGCTAAAAGCTTTGCATCTGGCACTGAAAGCCATTCTGAGTTGGCAGAGGGGAGTGTATTCGCCCAGTCAGACCTCTCCTGCAGACTCTTCCGTCCCAGCCCTTCCTATGCCTACTGGCTTCCTAGTTACAGAGATCAACAGAGGAACTAGCATCCACATGATCCATTACTAAATTACCGCACATTTTGCAGAAGTATCAGGAGTTACCTAGACCAGCTGTCTGGCGATGATACAGATAGCCTTCCTGCCTCAAGTGCTTTTAGAAATTGGCAATTAGGTGAATAATTTTCTTGAGATGGCTGGATAGGCCTCAAAACGTAGATACACAAATCCAAATATACCATGAGCTTAGTGAAGGGTAACTGTGTGTGTGTGTCAGTTTCATGATTCTGATGTCAGGGATATTCTTTGATGCCAGATTTGGGTCATAATGTGGACACAGTGAGCTGAATAAGGAGTGGACTGCATTACCAGGATTCAAGCCAATGGAATGGAAAAAAGAGAAAGGATTCAAGTAGAAAGAAGTGCACATTGCCTCCCAGTGAGATAAAAGAAGGTGATCTGGATACTGTTGGTCGCAAACAGAGGAGCCCAGGTGCCAGCATGGTTCACACAGGAGGCACAGGTATCTTTAATTTGGGGAATCAACTCTGAACTCTGGGGTCCTCCTACAGCAGAAGCTGAGAAGCCTATTGTCCTGCAAGCCCCGCCCCCAACCTGCCTTGCAGGGCTCACTTCCACCCATTCTGCACTCTGTTCTAAACCTTCATAAGACCTGTCTCATGAACACGGCTTCCAGCAGTTCCATCTTTCCCTTAGCACTGTAGACACGAACCTCCATCCTGGCTCAGGCCCAAACACAGGCCCCCTTCCAAGCACAAGTTCCTGAACCATCTTCTACTTTAGTTCCCCTGGAGGCTATTCTCACTTGACTCTGTGGCCTCCCTCTTACAAGGCTGAACTCTCCTTGCTGGAACACAGGACCCCGCCAGCACTATCATCAAGCAGACTCCTAGTTATCTTTCAGTCAGCAGCCCCCCAGGAAAGCTTCGCTGCCCTCTTCATCTTAGTTAAGCTGCGACTCTACGTGCTCCCTCGCCCTACCTCCTGGATCAGAGGGTCTGCTCCTGTGAGTAGTCATATCTGATGCACTGCACCATAGCAGTATCAACGGATGAGTTGAATCGGGGCTACAATGAACTAGGCTCAGAGGTAACGGGAAAGGGAGCAGGATTTTGAAGGAACCAATAGATTAGCCTTGGTGACTTCACAGGAGGAAGTTCTGTCTGGCCTGAGCCATCACACTCTGACCTTTGAACTGAAGAATTAAACAATGGCAAGTATCTACTCTGGAAATAAAAAGAAGTATCTATACACCAGCCATTTATAGCTCAGCAATGGCCCATCTTCTCATAATTTTCTTGTGAAAAAGAAATATAATTTTGATCCATATTACTGCATCACCCCCTCACCCTACTTTTCTCAGACAGAGAAAAACCTGAAGAACTTATTAAGTCCATGATCAAGGTCAAGGTGTTGTTTGATACTTGTTTCAAAAGAATTGTGTCAATGGGGATGGGGGGTGTACAAAGTACCATGTGTTAATTACAGATTCCAAGAAGGTGAGTTTATGCAAGTTCCACCTCTAGAAACAAAGAGTGCTGTTTTGGTTTCCATAGCATTATATGAAAGCATTGCCAAAGCAAGAACAAAGAACACCTAAGGAATTTTTCCCACACCCCATTAATCTAGACAGTGAGAGGAGAAATTATGCAAAGACGATAATACGTCCATTAAAAACACAAAAAGAAACATTTTTCTGGACTATAGAACTCTCTCAAAGAAAAATAACAATTTCAGGATTTCTATCTTCAACTTCATTTCCTAGAAGTTGGATCTAAGGGGCAGGGAATAAAGTGCTAGCTGTGCAGGTTTGAGGATCACAGTTTGTATTCCCAGAAAAAGCCCATGCAAAATACATGTAGACTGGGTATCTGCCTACAATCCCAGACCTTAGGAGACAAAGTCAGGAGATCCCCAGGGCAGACTGGCTAGCTAGACTATCTGGAATTGACTAGTTCTGAGTTCCGTGAGAGAGCTTGCCTCAATTAATAAAGTAGAGAGCAAGTGAGGAAGACACGGACAGCAACTCCACTGGGTGTGCACACACCCCCACACATGCAGAACTTGCCAGCAGAACACCACGCACTCAAGGAAGTGCACCCCCACACATGCAGAACTTGCCAGAAGAACACCACACACTCAAGGAAGTGCACCCCCACACATGCAGAACTTTCCAGCAGAACACCACACACTCAAGGAAGTGCACCCCAACACATGCAGAACTTGCCAGAAGAACACCACACACTCAAGGAAGTGCACCCCCACACATGCAGAACTTGCCAGCAGAACACCACACACTCAAGGAAGTGCACCCCCACACATGCAGAACTTCCAAGCACATCACATACTAGGAAGGAAGGAAGGAAGGAAGGAAGGAAGGAAGGAAGGAAGGAAGGAAGGAAGGAAGGAAGGAAGGAAGGAAGTTAGTTACTGGTGGGATTATAAACAGAGCCAGCCCCAATGGTTGTCAAGACTAACCTAGGATGGTCTTTCCACTGCATCACACTGAGATAACCACCGAGAGGAATTTAAGCAGTAACTTAATCCTCACCCCAAGAGAAAGATAACCTTCATTCAAATCATAGAAAACCAATAAGTAGAATCCAAGTTCAGTTACTAATAGTAAAATTCAATTTCAACCCACTCTTTTAGTAAGCAGAATTAGCACTTACAGTTAAATTTCCTATAGAAACATATTATAGTGAATAAGTGGAAAGTTTCAAATTAGTTTAGAATTATCTCATAATTTAATAGACGGTGTTATGTATTCCAATCTTGGAAGTTTTCAGTTTGAAAAAGAAACAAAATTTTTCAGATGATCACCCTAAAACCAGTAGAACCGGAATGCTAGCTCTTGTCCTGGATTTGTACAAAGTGCTTTTTCTGGAAAATCTATCATAACATTCTCTATGATCTGAGGTGATTACTATCCCCATATTATATAACAGAAGACCTAGAAGGTTCAAAGACATTAATAGAAATTACCAGCACTTCCTAGTACTGCCTTGGATTATTATATTTAAATTCTACATTAGTTACTCTTCAGGTTGCTCTAACAAAATACATGGTAGAAACAACTTAAGGGAAGAAAAAATATACTTTGGCTTATACTTCTATGGATTTTTAGCCACCATGGTTAGGAGAGGCATTTCGGCAGGAGCGTGAGGTAGCATCTTGCTCACGTAGAGACAGACAAGAAACAGAATGAGGTGGAACCTGGAGTTGAGCATACCCTTCAAAAGCCCTTCCCTAGCGACCTGCTTCTGCCAGCCCAGGCCTCGCCCCAGAAAGGTTCTCCATAGCTTTCGAAATAGCACAAGTAGGGAAACAAATATTCAAAACAAGAGTCTATGGGAAACACTTCAGAGTCAAATGAAAACGTGTTCTAGCTAGTCTTCCTGTTTTCATCCTAACTTCCGTGGTTTATGTAGCAGCTAGAATGTTTATGATGGTTAATGTCATATGGCAACATGACTGACGCACAGGGTTCCCAACATTGGGTTAACATCATTTCTGGGTGAAACAAATAGTTAATCAGTAGACTGAGCAAAGCAGACTGCCCTCTGTAAGTCTAAGAAGAAAAAGATATTAAGAAATCTCAGTGTCCTCTCTCTCTCTCTCTCTCCTTGAGGCACCTTTTCCCATCTTCCTACTGGGACTTCTACCATCAGTTTTCCTGGTTCTGAGGTTTTCAAACTCACACTGCAACCTACACCACTCATTCAACACCTGGCTCTCCAGCTTGTGGCTTATAGATAGATCATGGGACTTAACCCCCATAATTGCATAAAGTGGTTCCTTAAAATAAATCTATCTATGTGTGTATCTATCTATCTGCCTGTCTATTCCCCGACTGGTTCCTTTACTCTGGGTCACACTTATAATAATCCATTTAAAATATTATCAAATCATCCTCTGAAATCAATGTATCTGTTCTCAAATCAGATTTTTAGGCTAAAATCCTTAACACAACCTGCAAAGTCCCGCACGTGTTATACATACTGTAACTTTCACTTCATCTCCTCCTTCCCCTACATACTACATATGCCTTCCTGCACACAGACATGTGTGTGCATCTACATACTCTCAACCTTTGGCCCCATGTTTCTTCCTCTTCTCCTGGACTGCACCTCATTTTCTTTGGGTTTCCACTCTAATAACACCTTGCCAGTGAGACTTGTTCTGTCCTAACACAGAAACTGTCCCCCGCGGCATTCGCCACCTCTCTTGTCAGAGTTCCTATCATCATCTGCCTTTGGTACTTACTTGTTAGCATTTGTACCATGAATTAAAATTCAGGCTATTTGAAAACAGGTTTTCAAACAATTGTTCACCATTATATTCTGACTATCAGAATTACTCATGACAATAAATATCTGTTGAATAAGTGAAATTCGCCCAATAAGATTTAAGGCCATTCTCTGAAGTGATGAACCATGCAGTCATCCATGACAATGCCTTCTTTCTTGACGTGGGGGACCAAGGCACTCTAAGGCACCCTCCAATTCCAGGGCTGTGATGCTAGGGCAAAGTCATTAGGGCTAGGGTAATACGATTTCCTGCTGCTGTTCCTTCCTCTCTGACACATTATTTACTGCTTGCCTTGAATAAGTGAGTAGTGAGCCCTGGGCTTGGATGAGATCATGGGTCTGGGAAGCCAGTGCCTCCTTGAGTCATCTCTGACCCATTTTGCATGCTGTTATTATTTGTCTTATTCCCTCAGATGCCATCTGACCTGGCAGCAGCTCGGTGGTCAGTGGGAAAATATAGCATCAAAACTGGCATTTTAAACCGGTGACTTAACTGGTAAACACAAAAGTCATAATGTTATCATTAAAAATGTTAACACACATAAACAGTGAGAATGCAGAGGTCATTTTACAAAGACAAAGTTAAATTCGTTGGCTGAGTGTTGACTATTCAAAAGCAAAGTTAAGTAAAAGCATAAAACTCACTTTGAAAGCTATTATATTCTAGATCCCAAACCTACAAAATAATAGACCTTCAGAATTTATTCCTGTCCATCTAACAGCTATCAAAAGCATTCAAATATAGACATTTAGACAATTTCAAAGCTTCAGAGAAGACTGGCGGGTCACATGATTAGAAGAGGACACATAAAAGAGCTCTGGAAAGCCGGGCGTGGTGGTGCATGCCTTTAATCCTAGCACTCGGGAGGCAGAGGCAGGCAGATCTTTGTGAGTTCAAGGCCAGCCTGGACTATAGAGCGAGTTCCAAGCCAGCTGGGGCTACAGGGAGACCCTGTTTCGAAAAGACCAAAAATAAATAAATAAATAAATAATTTAAAAAAAGAGCTCTGGAACATTATCTTGATATAAGACGTTTTATTATTTTATTTCTTTCAGTTGTGGAGAGTTCTAAGTGAAAGGTTCTAAAAAATGACAGTGCTTTTTCACCATTATACAAAAATACTAGATTAACAAATTATTATTATGTTGTTGTTGGGAATAAGGGGCTCTTAAACATATGGTTGTTTAAGAAACTTCCATCTGAATCTTTTAGAGCCATCAAATATGTGCTCGCTGATTCACTTTTAAAGTCGCATTTTTTTGTTATGCCTGACCTACTTGTAGAATTTGTTTAAAAGCTGTAAGCCATACTTTTGGACCAACCCAACAGAAATTATCTCTCCCTTCCTTTTCCTGGCCCCCAGTTGCTAGTCTTTGGGTGTCTCAGAATAGCTGTGAGGTAGAAACCATCTATACATAACTACCTTTTGATAAAGGGCTGATGAGGCGGCCAGTCAGATAAACTCAAGCTTTATAGGCTTTCCTTGCTCTGAAATACTTCTGAAAGAACAGCTCAGTATACAGAGGAATGTAGGAAAGAAATACTAATGCTGCCAGCTTCTCTGAGCTTGGAACTGGGCTACACTCTTTACTGGAATTCTCATTGGATGCCTTTTACAACACCCCAAGACAGGCATTGTCAACACCCACCTCACCCGCCTAACAGGAGAGGAAACTGAATGATGGAGAAGCCGAAGAACTTTCCCCAAATCTTACACCACTACAGGATAGAAAAGCCTAAGCTTGAGTCTGGCTCTTCCTGTCTTTCATTCTGGGCTCTTCACCAGCTCTAAGCTGTGAAGGGAAGAATGACGGTGAGGTAGGAAATGTCATTGCTTTCCCAGTGAATGCACCAGTTGCACCAGTTAGACCCTGGGCAAGAAGCAGCACCAGGTCTTCGCTGCGTTTCAGAGTTACCAACTGTGTGCTACGCACACATGCATGTGCGCACAGAAACATACAGTTGCATATACACAGTGCACATCTTCCCAGACTGTAAAGAGGTCTTCCAGGCTGTCTACGGGCTTTTCTTAAAGGTCACCCAGCAGGCCCTGAGGGAAAGAAGGGCTTGATCTAAAAAGTTTTATAATTCCTTTCACTTTTTAAACATTGGAAAATCTTTTTGGTTGCAAGGAATGAATGGTAAAAAAGAGTTCTAACTACTTAGAGCCAATAAAACATACTGGAAAAATGCAGGAATATAGTTGGACTTTATTTTCTTTTCACTCAACACATCCTGTCTTTAATCTGAAAGGTAAATAGGCCATGCCCAGCATACCAACTCTTTTCAGGTGAAATTATCTAGGTTATAAAAACAAGCAACAACTGTGCTTTCATTATGTCCTCTTTCATGGCTGACAGAAATAGTGTCCAAAATAAATCAGAGGCAAATATTGCCCACAAGAGAGTAAAACCCATGAATTTCCACCACTTTGATAAATAACTGTAATTTTTTCTTCTTTAATTTGTATTAAATTGTAAGGCATTATCTGAGTTGAGTTGCAGAAGCCATAACAAAAAAAAAAAAAAAAAAAGCCAAGTATAAAGAATAAGGCCAAGAGCCTGCAGATGGTGCATGGATTAATTCCAGCACTCAGGAGGCCAAGAGAGGAAGATTGCTACAAGTTCAAGTTCAAGGCCAGGGCTCTATAGCAAGGTTCTGTTTAAAAAACAAAAAGGAAAGCTTGACTTTTCATATTTAGATTATTTGTATCAACATGCAATAAACAAAAAAGGACAAGGAAGTACCCCTCAATAAAACAAAGAAAAGAAAAAGATGTGCTCTGCATATTACATACTAATAACAGACAAGCATCCTGAGATATTTAGCCTTCGGGTTCAAGAAATAATTCCGTAGTATCTCTCCCTGTAATTCCCAAAGATCAGCTCCTTAGGCACCACAGTGCGCTGAAATACCCTTGACTTAATTCACGGCGGTGAGGGCGATGCTCATTGCCCCTGCTCCATGCTAGCCTTTCTTCTCCATATTAAAGACAAGCAGATGGCCCAACAAAATAACCATCTTCACAAGTAGAGCACCTGAAAGGGCTGTTAAAACATGAAGTGAGGGAGACTGGCGGCTTATCTGGAACAATGACCACCATGCTCCATTCTCTGATGTCATTTAAGCCCAGAATTCCCAAGGGTAGATGATCTGAAGCAGCATTCTTCAGAGCACCAGTTATGGGCAGATCCACGGGTAACCCAGTTTAAAAAGTGGCAAAGGCAAATGAAAATATTTATCAGATGCTAAACAGGATCTTTTAACATCTATCGGATGTTAAACACCTGCTTTCCTCCTAACTACAAGATTTCACAAAGCTTCTAAAATGCAAATATGCACTCCATCCTTCCAAGAGAAGAGCAAAGACTATGGCAGTTCCACGCTAATCCAAGTCTGGAACAACTTATGTGAGGCTCATCTCTTTTTACTTCACAGAACTGGTGGGCCATGGAATGAAATTAAGAATAATTAGCATATCAAAAAAGTTACAAATTTCTATTCAGTCCTCAAAACATAAAAAATATTTTATATCTTTCACTGAAGAACACATGTTGAAATCTTGGGACATTAGATATGTTTTTAATAAGATTTTATTTTTAATTGGGAGGGGAGGTTATGTGCATGTGAGTGCAGAAAGGGGTGTCGGATCCCCGAAGCTAAAGTTACAAGTGGTTGTGCGCTGTCTGGTATGGATGTTAGGAACTGAACTTGGGTCCTCTGGGAGAGCAGTGTGTACTCTTAACCACTGAGCAATCTCTCCAGCTCCCAGACAATTTTATATCATGTTTTATATAAAAAAAATAAGTAACAACTGAAAATGTTAGAGTAGCATTTCAGGAGAATTTGATTCCAATTTCAGGTTCACGGACACTAATATAATCACACACACTCAGCTTACTGATTATATATTTGGTAGATCACGGGTAATAGAATGTCAAGAGGCATGAGAAGGTTAATGCTAGCATGCACAGAGAATTCCAGAACTTTAGAGGCACCAAAAATAAAAAGCCATATGACTTTCTGATTTTGAGCACTCTATAAGGTAGAATCTAGAAGACAGAATAATGTAATTTTACAAACGCCAACTCCTAAATCGTAGAATAGAATTGAGAAGCACTTCCACTGCTTTTAATTAGAAACTCAAGCCTATTGAAACTATAATGTATCAACATTAGTTCCTGGAAAAGATGAAATACAACCTTTGCTTGGATATTCTTCTCCTGGCATTAATAAACAAACTTGAATTCTGACTATGAACACTAGTAGTGAAAACTGAATCTAATATCCTGCTTTTAAACACTAGTCACCCTCAGAGAATAATTTCCGCCTTGTTTTCACTAAATATAGCTTCTGATTAACGCTTTTCAAGGCTTAGCAAGGGTCAGAAACATTGAGAAAGATACATCATCGTTTTTGACAGACGGTATTCCAAAACAAGGTAACACCAAAGAAAGCTGCCTGCTGTGGGATGATAAGACATTTTCCTGTCTTCCTATTCACCAAACACACTGGCAAGATGAAGGAGAAACAGCAGTATGACTCCTCAGGATGCCCTCTCCTGCCACCCTTGAAAAGTCAGCATCCTCCCTCGACCCCACACTCTTAACCCCTTTACAGGCTATGTTCTGCACCCAAGCTCTATTACTCAATCTTATATAACTCATCTGCTTACTCTGCTTGCCATTTATTTTTTAGTCTTCTTTGATAGATTATAAGCTGCTAAGAGCAAAGATCTTTTCTAAGTTTTGTTTCATTAATCAATAATTCCTGGTGTCTGAGAACAGTTCCCATGACACAGCTGCTGCTCAATAGATACCTGTGGAATGAAAAAACAAGTATTCTTTGCCATCTTTCAATCCTACAGGAACCCATCAGTCTATCTCTGTCTTTGTGCTAGGATTAAAGGCATGCGCCACCACACCCGGCTGTATTTAAGTGGTATTCAGAGTATATGAAAGAAAATTCATCCAATTGTTAACTGATTCTCCATCATTCAAAATACATAATGAGATATTGGAGTTAACTCAAACATACTGAATGTTTTTTGTTTTGTTCCTGAACTAGTCTTAAAAACAGAAAGATTCTACTCACTCAATAGCTAATTACATTTCAGTGGATGTGGTGGTACACACCTATAATCTTCAAACTCAGGAGGCTGAGCAGGAAGGTCACAAGGTCAAGGCCAGCCTGAGCCATATAGCAAGATAAAAGCTAGCTGGAGACCTTGTCAAAACCTCAAGGGCTAGGGATGTAGCTAAGAGGTAGAGTACTCGAGTAGCATCCACTGAGCCCTGGGTGTCATATCAAGCCTTGCAAAAAAATTAACATATTAATTTCATTATACATATTGTGCACATAATAAAAATCAGTAAACTTTTTACCATTCATGGTGCTATTTGGAGAGTGATCCAAATGTGGATTTGCTTTTCAGAGTAGGGTAGCAATGTAGCAACGCTTGGTTTCTCAACAAGCCACAGAAATATATTCTATACTTTGGTAATTTTTCCCCTTTGAACTTCCTTATAAGGTAAAAGCACCAGGGAAACTTACGGCTGTGCAAAAGACGCACTGGCAGTCCTGGAGTGTGGTCATCTTGTCCAGGGACTGTTCGCACAGGCAGAGTTTGCAAGTGACAATGGGGACGGGAGACAAGTCCCCAGCTGCTGGGCTTTCGGCAGTCATGGTCAGACACTGGAGCCCATTGGCCGAGCCCATCAGCCTGTCGTTAGCCTCCTCAGTCCCTACAGAGAAAACAAAGCAGGAGATATTATATCCACTGATAGAGCTCTTGCTGCACACACACGTCTGGGCACTGGCTGAACAGATCCTCGCCCTCTGTGATTTCTACAAGCACAGCTAATACATTTCTGAGAACTGTGGGCTGGCACACTCCCTATCTTGGCAAAGTATTCCTAGAGCCCTGAAATTTAAGCTGACCTCACCTCATTGTCCTGATCCATATCACATAAACTAGCTGTGGGAATTAAAACATCTCTCTAGGGAGAGAAAGGGATGAAAAGATGACAGTCAAGGGTAAAATTTCCAGGTGCATAGGATTCATAAGTTTTGGAGGACTACTTACACCATGGTGACCAAAAATGATGATGATGATGATGATGATAATAGCAGCTGGGCGTGGTGGCGCATGCCTGTAATCCCAGCACTTGGGAGGCACAGGCAAGTGGATCTCTGTGAGTTCAAAGCCAGCCTGGTCTACATAGTGAGCTCCAGGCCAGCTGGAACTAAAGGGAGACCATGTCTCAAAAAGACCAATAATAAAAATAATAAATAATGCATTGTGTGCTTTGCAATTGCTGAAAGTAGATTTTAAATTGTTCTCACCACAAAACATAGATAGACAGGGGAGTTGATATTATGTTAACTACCTTGATTTACTTGTTTCATGTATATTAAAACTATAACAAAATATCACACTCTGTATCTTAAATATACATAATTTTTATTTTCCAATTATGCCTTAATAAAGCTGGCAGGTGCCAGGCATGGTGGCGCACGCCTTTAATCCTAGCACTTGAGAGGCAGAGGCAGGTGGACCTTTGTGAGTTCAAGGCCAGCCTGGTCTACAGAGTGAGTTCCAGGACAGCTGGAGCTACAGGGAAACCCTGTCTCAAAAAGACCAAAAACAAAAAATAAAATAAAATAAATCTGGCAGGAAAGATAGGAAATTACTACTGTAAACAAACATCCCATCTGAGAGTTCATCACTACAGTCTCTGTAGTCAACTCAACCGGCTCACAAAACACATATAGAACATCTCTCAAAAAAAAGTTCAAGAAGAAGCAAGTGGAATGGGGGCATATAGCTCAGTGGTAGAGCACTTGCCTAGCTTGTGTAAGGCCCCGAGTTCCATCCTTGGCACCACCGAAAAGAAATTACCATATGGTCCAGCAAGTCTACTTCTGGGTCTGTGTCCCCTGAAATGAGAGTCTTGAAGAACTTCTACATCTTCACTCACAACAGCCAAAAGGAAAACTGACCCAAGTACACACAAACAGATGAGCAAAAAAAGTATATCAAGCACAAGAAAAAAATACAACTGGGGTTGGAGAGATGATGACGCAGTGGTTAAGAGGACCTGAGTCCAATTCCCCAGTACCCACATGGTGATTAACAACCATCCATAACTCCAGTTCAAGGGGATCCAATGCCTTCTTCAATCTCTGCAGGCATTGCACAACATGGGTGTACTTATACACATGCCAAGTAATATACTCATACACATAAAATAAAAATAATAAAAATACAATCAAGAAATGCAGTGAACACCAGACGTGTGAGACTGCTTGCTACCAACTCAGCAGACTGTCTGAGAGAAAAAGTTTTGCTTGCCAGAAGTGTACACTATATGTTTCAGCTCTGTTAAAATCTTATAGGACCACCAGCCAATGTGGAAACATCAGAGCCAGATGCATGATTTACACACAAATAAAAGACTCAGGGAACACTGGGAAGAGGGAGTGGAAAGATTGTGGGAGCCAGGGAGCCGATGCGTGGCCATATGGAAATAGAGTTCTTCAAGTTCCTGGGACCCTGGGACAGCAATCGGTCACCATGCACATGACCCATGCAAACTCAACCAGACAAAAACCCAGCATGGAACTGGGGAAAGGGGCATCAGAGCCCAATCTTAGCTGAAGAAATATTGGCAGTTGATTACTGTTGGGGGAAGAAGAGCTGGTCTTCTTACAACGAGGGACTCTGGGTAGGCTGAGCAGACCTCAGTACATCAACCTACACTGAGGAACATCCAGAGACATCAATTTGGCACAGCAGGCTTTAACACAAAAGATAGAGTGTATTAATTCCAGTGGCAGGGAGGGGCTGTCGGAGTGCCAATAGAGAAGCAGTGTAAGGGTGATTACGATTGATTGAGACGTTCTGCATGAAATATACAAAAAAATCAATAACTTTTTTTAAAAAAAGAGTGCTAACACTTGGGAGGCAGAGGCGGGTGGATCTCTGTGAGTTCAAGGCCAGCCTGGTCTACAAAGCAAGTTCCAGGACAGCTGGGACTACAGGGAGACCCTATCACAAAAAGACCAAAAAAAAAAAAGAGTGCTAAAATTAGATTTGATAGGAAGAAAAAAGTCAGTGAGATCTTTGCTGGTCCACCAGAGTCATTACTAATGCTAATGAACTGAGCAGTAACAGATGATAAGATTTAAACTAACCAATGGTTAGTTTCCAATATGGAAGTCATCCTGTTCCTTGGCAAAGTCCCAACAGGGCTCAAGACACAGTGCTCTTATTTCATTATCTATCAAGGAGTACCTTCCAAGAGCAAACTAAGTCAAGTCCACATGCATGTCAAGCTCATGATTTCAAGATTTTAGGCTTCCCTTTAGGGTTATGTGGGGCCACAATGACTGATACTACCTCTTCTTCTTCCCAGTTTAAGCTCATACACTGCCGCTGGTTTGTTTGTCTTTCAAGTGAACTTTGCAGTTCACAGCATACACAGTCCCACCAATCCCCCCCCCCCCAGCTGTTGTCTTCTCATCCGAATGTAGTCAGTAAATGGGGAAATGGGAACTGTCACAACCCAGAGCCAGTTCCACAAACCAAATGTCAATTTTACTTCAGAGTCATCTAGAGCCAGGCTTGATAGTGCTCATCTGTCATCCAGAAGATCTTTAGTTTGAAGTCAGCCTGTGCTACAAAATGAGACCATGTCTCAAATATAAATACATTAAGAAATAGAATTTTTCTTTTGGTCTTTTCAAGACAGGGTCTCTGTAGCCCAGCTGTCCTGGAACTCACTCTGTAGACCAGGCTGGCCTTGAACTCACAAAGATCCGCATGCCTCTGCCTCCCAAGTGCTAGGATTAAAGGCATGCACCACCATGCCCGGCAAGAAATAGAATTTTTTTTAATTTTTTTTTTATTAATTTTATTTATTTCTGTATGTGTATGAATGTTCTGTCTGCATGCAAGTCTGTGCACCCGTGTCGTGCAACGCCACGGAGTTCAGAAGAGGGTCTCGGATTCCCCTGGAACTGGAGTTCTCCTGGAATTGGAGTTTCAGACGGTTCTCAGCCGCCATGTGGGTGCTGGGGATCGAACCAGGGTCCTCTGTAAGAGCGGTCGGCGCTCTTAACTGCTAGGCCATCTCTCCAGCCCAAGAAATAGAATTTTAACAGCTAATTGAAGAGAACAGTGTTGAGTAGTCACAGTAACATTCTTCAATTAGCTGTTAAGAAATAGAATTTTAACAGCTAATTGAAGAATGTTACTGTGACTACTCAACACTCTTCTTCCAACCTGGCTATTTCTCAAGACAGTCAAGTATTTAGTATTGTCTTATTTAGTATTCTTTTCTAGATGGAGACTTTATATAGAGCAAAATTATTTTTGGTCTTTTTGAGACAGGGTCTCCCTGTAGCCCCAGCTGGCCTGGAACTTGCTATGCAGACCAGACTGGTCTCCATCTTACAGAGATCTACCTGCCTCTGCCTCCTGGGTACTGAGATTAAAGGTATACACCACCATGCCTGGCTTATTCAGAGCACTTTTATTTATTATTATTGTGCATGTATTACATGTGTGGGGGAGGATGTGGGCACATGTGTGCCACAGTGCACATATGGAGATCAGAGACAATTTGAAGAAGCTGGTTCTCTTCCTCAAGTGGTAGGGTGGATAAATCCCTGAGTTCCAGGGTTCAAACTCTGTGGGTTCCAGGGATCCAACAGCAAATACTTTTACCCATTGAACCATCTCACTGGTCATATGAGACATTTTTAATATACTCTTGAAAACACATACATAACTGATTATCTCTGAGACATATTTGTGTTTTTAAAGCAGAATTAGAGATTGTGTAGCAAGGGCTAATGAAATCTAACCATGTTTTGACTCACATCTATGACTTTACTCTTTAGTTTGTAGGTTGCAATCCTAAAGGCTATAAAACGAAAGTTATAAAAAAAAATACAAAATTGGGGCTAGAGATATGGCTCAGTGGTTAAGGGTGCCAACTGCTCTTGCAGAGGACCCAGGTTCGATTCCCAGCACCCACATAGCAGCTAAGAACTGTCTTTAAGCCAGGTGTGGTGGTGCATGGCTTTTAAAAATGCAAATATATATATTTTATAACATAAAATCCTTTGACATTGCAGAGACTTTTTTTTTTTTTTTTTGGTCTTTTTGAGATAGCATCTCCCTGTAGCTCTGGCTGTCCTGGAACTCACTATGTAGAACAGGCTGGCCTTGAACTCACAGAGATCTGCCTGCCTCTGCCTCCCAAATGCTAGGATTAAAGGTGTGTGCCACCACGCCCGGCTAAGACATATTATTTTTAAGTAAAAGAATTCTAAGAGGCATACTTTTGATTCAGTGGATTCAGTGGATACAGGAAAGAAGTGACCTTCGAGATCTGAACAATCCAAAGTGATTCTTAAAAATATTTTTTTCTGTATATAATTAATGGCAATTCTTTAAACTGATGGCTTTTAGACATGTTTCAAGCAATGGAATTTTATAAAAACAAAGTATTTGCCAAACTACCACTGCATAAGAGAAATGAGAGCTTGTTCAAGGAGAGATACCTAAGGCTAGTCCATCCTTGAGTCTGTCCTCCATCCCTTCAGCCCCTTCCCCAGGCCCTAACACAGAAGCCTACAGCTACCTCAGGCACAGACTAAAAACCAGCCTTTGGGGTCTTTGAACAAAATTAATAATGAGTATTTTAAACAATGAACGACACAGGAGGTACCTCATTAAAAATACATATCAAACAGAAAAGTCCTTTTGCCAATGGACTGACTGGAAGAGGAGAATCCTGTGGTGAATCCCGGACAGAGTTTCCCACACTAGAGATGCTGCAAAGGCTGCGGAGTTTCCTTCTGTTTCTTGTCTTGTGTCTAAAGACCCGCCCTCTCTGCCGCAGGAAGCCCATGGCAGAACCTCAGCTTCTGCCCGTTAGCACGTGACACGAAGCTTGGAGGGAAGGTCTCCAGGAGGACTGAGGACCCCTTCCCAATTCTCCTCTCCCGCTCATCAGCCATGCCTTGAGAGGACACAGGCAATTCACCCCCTTCCCCTCCAGGGTTCAGGAAAAGTCTTCCTTTCTGAGATGCCAGCTCGGCTTAGCGACTGTAGGCCGGTGGAGCTTGTTCTCCCTCACACCTCACATTTTTATCTGGGATAGGAAAATGACTTGATTATCCACCCTACCACTTGAAAGGTAGCAATTATAATTGCTTTTACAATTATTACAGTAACTGTGCCTCTCTTTAGGTGTCCGAAACCCCTTGGGAAAGAATCTTGGCAGAGAGTGCAAGGGCATATTGGAAAAGAAAAGAAATCTGGCAGCTGCCTGCAGGTTTCAACTTTCAAGAGTTGGTGGCAGATTTCTTTGCTTATATATACCTAGCCCCACAGCAGGACAGATTGGCTGTGAGGAAGGAAAAGCCCTTTAAACCATCTGAGTGCACACAAAATGACCAGGAAAGGAAAAACAGCAGCTCTACATGCTCCAAGTGTCTCTCACTTGGGGTTCATTATATGAGAAGCAGGTACTTTCTGATAGGAGAGGACAGGAGAGGCACTCTTCCCTCATGTGTTTTCATTAGACTTGCCAAAGAAAGGAATACCTTCGAAGCTGTGCTGGAAGCACAGGGTGTATAAGGAATGCTCATATTCTGCTGGAGGCCTGAAAAGCAATCTGCTCTCAAAATGCAGAGGGTGAGAGAGCCAACATTCAGAGTATTTGTAACTAATATAGCTCATGCCTGTTTGACTACCCAGAATCAAAACAGTTACCCCTACAGACACAGAGGGAAACAAAGAGACAGAAACAGAGACAGGCAGAGACAGAGAGATAAAGAGACAGAGACAGAGGGACAGAGAGACAGAGAGACCAAGACAGAGACACAGAATCCAATTGGAAATAATATCATGTTATTAGGATACTAATCTAGGTATTTGGGAATTTCTATATCATCTTGCAAAAAAATAACCTGAACATTTAGATACGTGGACTTAGCACTGTTACTGAGACTAAGAGAAAGAGGTCGCCAGTGAAATGGATCCACTGGGTATTTACTGATGTGCCAGAATGGAAGTAAAAATCCAGTTCATCTGTGCTGCAGTCTTAATTTCAGGCGATGCTAGAGCCAGCCAGGAACAAGGGACAAACAGAAGAAGAATCACATGAAAAAACTGTGGGATGTGTCTATGGCCTTGCCAGACACTGAAGCACCCTAAGAAGGAGCTGGAGTACTAGTGGGAATGCGAGGCTGTGGAGGGAGGTAGCACAGGGAAGGTTTCCAGAAGGGGTGGGCAGGCAGTTCAGAAGTGAGGCTCCAGGGCTGTTTTCTGTAAAGGAGAAAGCGTCTCAGCTGTCATTGCTCCAACAGAGGGGAAAGCAGCAGGACTATGAGGACCACACCTCTGACTTGATAGAAAGCTGCCCCGATACCAGACAAGCACAGCAATGAAAACTGGAATGTGGCCCTTGTTATTCATGAGGCATTGGTTCCAAGACCCTCCCCTCAGATGCCCAAATTCATGGATGCCCAAGGCCCTTATATAAAATGGCACAGTACTACATACAATCCAGGCATGGCCTCCTGAATGTCTTCTCATTTCTATAACTTACAATATCTAATGCAATATAAAAGCTATATAAATATTATATAGTTTAGCCAGGCATGGTGGCACATGCCTTTAATCCCAGCACTTGGGAGGCAGAAGCAGTCGGATCTCTGTGAGTTCAAGGCCAGCCTGGTCTACAGAGTGAGTTCCAGTACAGCTGGGGCTACAGGGAGACCCTGTCTCAAAAAGACCAAAAAATAAATAAATAAATAAATAAATAAATAAATAAATAAATAATTATATAGTTTATGAAATAATGGCAAGAAACAAAACCATACAAGCTCGTACAGATGTATTTTTTTCTAAATATATTTGGGGTGTAAGGGAGACAATCAGAGGACAACTTGCAGAAGTCAGTTCTCCCCTTCTACCACGTGAGTCCCAGGGATCAAACTCAGGTCCTCAGGACACCCTGACCTGCTCTGCCACCTTCTAATTACTCTTGGACCTGTGGATGTGGAGGGCTGACTGCATTATGTTGACCTTTGAACTGCTGCCCAATGGAGTACTTCATTCGTCTACTGATTCATACTCTTAACAGAACCTACTGGTTACTCAAACGATACTGGCTGAGGTTAACATACTGCCAGCTATCATTCAGCCATTAGCTGAAGCTCCACTCTGAACACAGTACAGTGTGGAAGCCAGACGTGCTCCCTGGAAGCAGTAAGTAAGCAGCAAGAGTAACAGCAAGGGCAATGAAGAATCGAGAGAGGCCAGGACTTCCTGCAGCCCTCTGTGCTGGCTAGCACAATGCTTCCATTTTATTTACATCTCTGACCAGTGTTCTGGGACAAGATGAACCAACCAGTACATATCAGTAACACCAGAAACAGTTCTACTATGTGCTCTACGACAGCAAAAACAAATGGATTGTGGGCGGCCTTACTAGTAGTCAGACAGAGAAATCTAATTACTGAACTGTATTTCATTCCTCTTTATTTTTTTTATTTTTATTATTATTATTTATCTTTGTATGTGTATGAATGTACTGTCTGCATGCAGGTCTGTGCACCCGTGTCGTGCAATGCTGCCGCGGAGGTCAGAAGAGGGTCTCGGATTCCCCTGGAACTGGAGTTCTCCTGGAATTGGAGTTACAGACGGTTCTTAGCCGCCATGTGGGTGCTGGGGATCGAACCCGGGTCCTCTGCAAGAGCGTCTGTGCTCTTAACCACTAGGCTATCTCTCCAGTCCCAATTTCATTCCTCTTTAATTTCATTTTAAGAGAATACCCAAGGCCAGTGAGTACAGACATGGTATTATACCCAGTATATTGCAATTATTTAAGTAATCGTACAGATGAGAAAATATTCACTGCATAAGCAAACCCAAAGAATATTTAATTCTTAGACATGATGGGAGTAAACGCTTATCTTCGCAGCTTCTGTGAGACAGCAATGTTGAAAACATGGCTCATCACCATCCCTTTCATAGTAGGACCTCTGTTTCATAGTAGGACCTCTGTTTCATAGTAGGACCTCTGTTTTCCCCACTACTTCACAGCTTCATTCAGAGAAAAATCATAAGATGAAGAAAAAGCATTTCTGTCCACACTTCTTTGATCCTAAAATCCCTATCTTGATGATCTCAAGAACAGAAATAAGAGCATGACTTTCTGTTCTATCAAGATCATACTTGCAGATATATAAATTCAGTTGTGGCATCGCTTGCCAACCGGGAGATTAGGTAACTGAGTGAACGTCATAGTTCACTACACAGACTTAGAGGGCATGGGTCAGTTACTCAGCCTGGCCTCTAACTGTAATAAGAGATATGGTAAACACCAGACTTGAGGCTGCAACCTGTGAATCAAGGCATAGTACTTCACAGAAAATCCTTTATGGTTTGTCTTGGTTTGGTTTTGGTTTGCATGCTTCAGTGGTTTCTTTGTTTTGAGACAGGGTCTCCCTATAGCCCCAGCTGGTCTGGAACTCCGTATGTATACCAGGCTGGCCTTGATCTCACAGAGATCTGCCTGCCTCTGCCTCCCAAGTACTGGGATCAAAGGCGTGTGCCACCACATCTGGCTAGAAAACACTTTTAAAATACATATTAGAGCCAGGTATGGTGGCACACGCCTTTAATCCTAGTGCTTGGGAGGCAGAGGCAGGTGGATCTTTGTGAGTTCAAGGCCAGCCTGGTCTACAGAATGAGTTCCAGGAGAGCTGGGGCTACAGGGAGACCCTGTCTTGAAAAGACAAAAAA
>VZQC01014887.1:324077-375655 GCA_009823505.1 Rhizomys pruinosus
GAGTTCAAGGCCAGCCTGGTCTACAGAGTGAGTTCCAGGACAGCCAGAGCTACAAGGATACCCTGTCTCAAAAAGACCAAAAAAAAAAAGAAAAGAAAAAAAGCACGTTAGGAGTAGACTTTTTATTTTTTTATTTTTTTGGTCTTTTTGAGACAGGGTCTCCCTGTAGCCCCAGCTGTCCTGGAACTCACTCACTCTGTAGACCAGGCTGACTTTGAACTCACAGAGATCTGCCTGCCTCTGCCTCCCAAATGCTAGGATTAAAGGAGTGTGCCACCATGCCCGGCTAGGAGTAGACTCTTAAGTGACAACATAAGAAGTATGACATAAACCAGTAACCCTGCCATGCATTATCGACCATTACATATCCTGCGGTCTATACTTTTGTGCAACTGGCAGTGCAGTACCTTTGTTTGTAAGTGCACCACCACGAATACATAAGGAATGTGCTGTGGTTCAATACTGGGCAAGAGGAATGTGTTAGCTTCCTTATAATCTACGGGCCACCATCACATGTGCAGTAAGTAGGCCAGTGACGGACACGGTTTTACAAAGTACATAGCTGGGCATCCTTATCAGCCCTTTTGTGGGTGAAAGGAAGGAAGCATATTTTTTTAAGGCAGTATCTCATGTGGCCCAGGCTGGCCTTTAATCGAGCCAAGGATGACTCTGAATTTCCTGCTTCTCCTACCTCCCGAGGGCTGGGATCATAGGCTCACACCACCATGCCTGCTTTTGTATAGTGTTGGGAACTGAACTCAGAGATTTATGCATCTTATGCAACCAATGCACCAACTGAGCTACACTCCCAGTCCCAGGAGGAGCATTTTAAATGTTAGCAAGAAACAGCTTTCTAAAAAATGTCTTTGCTGTTTAAAATAGGTTGTGAGCTGGGTGTGATGGCACAAACCTTTAATCCCAGCACTTGGGAGGTAGAGGCAGGCAGATCTCTGTGAGTTCAAGGCCAGCCTGGTCTATATAGCAAGTTCCAAGCCAGCTGGGACTACAGGGAGACCCTGTCTCAAACAGACAAAAAAAAAGTTGTGAATAAACCCTATGAAGCTATTTTAATGATATCTAACTTTAATTTTTTTCTCTACAAGACATATATTGGAAGAAAGGATATAAGAACATGACTAAAAAAGAAATACATTGTGAGGTGCTAACTCTAAACCTTACAGAGTACATACAGTGCATCTGAGATGCCTCATTTTATCCTTTGGAAAATGCTGTGGCTTTTTCTAAAAAGTATAATTCCTTTTCCTTGTCTATGTTCCACATTCTCATTACACTGCAGGGTAAGGCCCAGGAAGTAGAAATCCATTCCAGCTTTCCTAACAATATAAACTTATCAGAGGAGGTGGGAGTGACTATGAGAAACAGCTTAGTATTTTGTGCATTGTCCCTTTACTCACCATGGTAGGTCCCTCCTCACCACCACTGTGCCCAACCTACTCTTTTTTCAATCAGCAGTTGCCTAGCCTCCCACAATTATTCAACCAGCCCCACTGAATAATAACACCCCCCCCCGGCCTGGCATAACAACAAAGTTCCAAAGTGGGAAGGAATGCCACTAACAGGAGATCAAGGAGAATTGGTATTTCTGAAAGGCCTGCAGAAGACTCAGGCTGACTTCCAGGGTCAGGACACTACCAGGAAACTACAGTCACAAAAGTATGAACAACTAAATCAAAAGATTTTCTCCAAGTGAATAAAAGCATAGATAACTATTATCCTCCTTGTATAAAAGTTATAAGCTTCACACAGAAATTTTAATTAGAAACAAATTTATATGAAACCAGTTTGGAACTGGTTTCATAAACCCTCTCACACTGAGTAAGGTTTAGGGTGTGTATTTTTGTGTGTCTTTGCCAAATAACACTCTTGTAACAGCAATCCACATTTCAGGAAACAAAGTCAGCCCCTAAGAGCCAAATTCTACACCTGTAGCATGTGGCAAGGACAAAACCCAGTCACTACCTATACGCAGGAACCGAGGTTCATACAAGAGAGTTGTGGGTTTATGGTTTCAGCCACAGTTCATGCAAAAGAGGAGTTATCTTTTTTTGGGGGGGGGGTCTTTTGAGGTCTCCCTGTAGCCCCAGCTGTCCTGGAACTCACTATATAGTCCAGGCTGGCCTTGAACTCACAGAGATCCACCTGCCTCTGCCTCCTGAGTGCTGGGATTAAAGGCTTGTATCACAAGAGGAGTTATTTTATTCTGTCTCCCCAAGGGGAAAAAAAAAAAAAAACAAGCTGACTAAAGGGTCAGATTCACACTTAGAGGTAGTAGAGAACAGTGGTGTGCATATCCACAATCAACACAACAAGCCAGGGGGCTCTAGCTATGAATGAGACATGTACTTGACTTAAGCTGTGCTTATCATTCAAGAAAGGAATCCAAGGTCTGGAGAGATGGCTCCAAGGTTAAAAGTACAACAATCCGGCGGGGCGTGGTAGCGCACGCCTTTGATCCCAGCACTTGGGAGGCAGAAGCAGGTGGATCTCTGTGAGTTCAAGGCCCACCTGGTCTACTGAGTTCCAGGACAGATGGGACTAAAGGGAGACCCTGTCTCAAAAAGACCCCTCCCCCACAAAAAAGTACAACAATCTGCTCTTGCAGAGGACCCAGAATCTAGTTCCCATCACCCACATGAGCCAGCTCACAACCTCCTGTAACTCCAGTTCCAGGGAATCTGATGCCCACTGGCCTCCACACATACTTGCATGCCAAGGGGGGGGAGGGCACATAAACTCAAGCAGACACATATACATATACATAAATGAAAAATAAGTACTTTAAAAATAAAGGAATCTGAGCCGGACGTGGTGGCACACGCCCTAGCACTTGGGAGGCAGAGGCAGGCGGTTCTTTGTGAGTTCAAGGCCAGCCTGGTCTACAGAGCGAGTTCCAGGACAGCTGGGGCTACAAGGAGACCCTGTCTTGAAAAGACCAAAAAATAAATAAATAAATAAGGGAATCCAATTACACACAGGAAACTTTTCACCCCATGTTACAGGAGTGTCTAAGACTAACATTTTATCTAAAGGTGGAAATAAATTACAAAGAAATGTTAAAACTAGGAGTTAGAGAGCTAGTTCAGTGGTTAAGAGCAGTGGCTGCTCTTGAAAGGACCCAGTTCGGTTCCCAGCACTCACACAGCAGCTCACAACATCTGCACCTTCAATTCAACTGGATCTAACACCTTTTCTATCCTCCATATGCATTGTACCTACATGGTGTAATTACATGCATGAGAACAAAACACTCATATACATAAAATAAATCATTTAAAATTTAAAAACAATGAAAATAAATAGTCAGGGCTGGAGGTATTGTTCAATAAGAGAGAGGCTGTGTATTATGTGTGAGGCCAGGGTTTGAGCCTCACACTATAAAAAACAAAGTAAGGTAAGTAAATGAACTTAGATGCTCACAACTGTCCAACTTACAGAAGACTCAAATAACATCAGAGAAACAGCATCGAAAACCAAATAACAAAATGGAGATGAAAAATATTGAATAGCTTTCATATTCTGGTACAGCAGCATAAATTCAGGGTTGCCACCTTATCCAAAATCACCTCCAAGACAAGAGCAACTCCTTTGAGACAGAGGCCACCACATCTTACACATCTTCTGTCCCCAGCACCTAGTGCCTGAGAAACTCATTCAGCAGCAGTGTTTCTGGTTATGGATTAAAGGCCTGGCTCTCATCTGCAGTCACTTCTGTTACATGAAAAGCTAAGATACTAGTAAGCTAGTGTCACTAAGGAGCTGCTAGAAGTCACGGCCGAAATCACTGGAAGAAGTATTTCCACACCGAAGAGCTGTAGCCGCAGACACTCATTCTCTAAAGTGCCAAGCATGGCTTGGCCCCTTTCCCACATCCAGAATAACCAGTTTCACAAAGTAGGGTCAGTTCCCAAAATGATTTGGACTCTGCTCTTGCGGCAGCATTTGAGGGCAGCACGATTCCTGACCTCTGCCTCAAGCTGGGGGTATCAAACCAAGAACCCAACGCCATGTCTAGGCCAGAGGAGATACAGAAGCCAGAACTAGCAAAGACTTCAGAGAAACAAGGCCGGTGTGTGTCTGTCTAAATGTTTCTTGGCATCTAAAACACTGAAACAATGTTTCCAGAAGGGAATTTCAAAAACACTTTTTCTGATTAAAAGTAATCACACTGTTGAAGAGAAAGGCGTTTTCCAGGAAGCTAAATAGTTTTACTGGGTTGATAAAATAAACTTTTTTCTTTCTAGAGAGAGCATACTTCTCTCTTTGCTGTACAATTTGGCTACAAAAACCAGGTTCATAATCTGAGATCCTCAAACTGATTATTTTTAAAAGACATGTCTTGCACTGACCTAGTTTAGAATCTGGATGCCTTTAGAATTGCCAATGAACTGAGACCATTCATGAGAACGGAGCTTTTGAATGCTGGGAATATTCTTTGGGGCTCAGCACAAAGATATTTGGCATGGATGACTGTAAATATTTGTAAAACCCTGGGTAAATGGTTCGTGTTTGACCACACTTCAGCCTTCCATCCAGCACCAAACTACAGGACTGAGTTATCTAGGGTGATTGGTCTGGGGGATTTTAGGTCAAGTTTGTACTGTTTGTTTTAAATTAAAAGCCAAGAAAGCCAATTCTGCTGTTTGACATCTTTTTGACATTCACTGTGTGTGTTAACTTGTGATTTTTCACTCATCCAGACAGGCACTTAAAGGGCACTTTGAGAAAAAAGATTTCTTTTTTCCTTTCTCACTTTTCCAACCTGATGCCTACCATAAGCCATAAAAGGAAAACCAAAGCTGTGTAAAGGCAAGAGGCAGGTAGACTCATGACCTTAGACGTCATCATACAACTCTTTCTCTTTCTCTTCAAGATAGTTTCAGAAATACTTCAGGGCCTGCTGTTCATGAAAAGGACAGGTTTACAAAGGACAGTAAAGAAGAAGAAGGGAGCCGGAGAAGGAAGATATGAACAGAATCAGAGCCCAAGGGGCTTCTGTGAGGGAGTGCTGCAGCAGATACTCTAATTAGCTGGCAACTTGGTTAAGACTGGCGGGGGTTCCTTCTGCCTCTTACCCACACCCTAAAACCTGAGTCATCCCAAAGTTCATTTATTTTGCCTCTGGGCAGAGACACCCCTGATCTGACACTTTGGGAATGCCAAACACATTATCATCTTCAGTCCATCCCTTTCCATGTTCAAACCCACAGTCAGAAATGCCTAGCCACAGCACTATCAGAGTCTCCAGTTCATGTCTTGATAAGATACCTGAGGCAGAAAGCAAGGAGAAAGTGGCAGTGGACAGGGGACACACACTGGAAGATAACTGTATCCTGAGAAAGGGGAATATGAGCGGCGGAGGCAGACGGAGAGCCTCAGCCAAAGCCGGGAAGCTAATCAGAAAAGAGGACCAAGAAGTACTAAGGCCAAGGTACCTTCCTCCTTGAAACAGAACTCGGTTTCATTTTAACAGCAACTTGAAAACTCCCTTTTATCAGTAATTTCCTGATAAAAAATAATCACCATAAGGTATGGCCCAGACTGCACGGTTAACAGACTGTCTTATTCATAGCTGTATGTGTCAACATATTACTACGCGTTTCCAAATAACGCAAGGCAGACATCCAAGCATATGCCAACTTTCAGTCTCCCCTAAAGACACGCTGGAGAACTGGTCCAATACTCAATTTTAGTATACATTCTGTAAAGACCATTTTATTAGAAATAAAACCAAGTTATTTTTACCTTTTCAATGGTTTTTTTTTTTTTTTTTTTTAGTTAACAGGTGTTTAAGGCACTCGGAATGCATGCAATTATGTATGGCTCAGACACTGGAATCGGAATAAAGCCAACACCCAGCATGTCACGTTAGCCCCAGTCGGGTCCTTCCAGCGGCTTTCCAGCCTTGCAGCCCCCGCAGCCTGTGCACACACACGCACTGAAACCTACCTCTCTGGAGCTGTGATGTCCGGCTCGGCTTCTCTTCTTGCTCTGCCCGCCGGGGCAGCTCGCGCCCCAGGGAGGAGGAGCTCTCTCATCCTCTCCCTTCTGCCTGCCTTCTCCGCCTGGCTGACAGCTTTACACTTTTGCAGGATTGCCACAGGACTCCACGCCCAGACCTACGGCTCGGCTCGGGAAGAGGAGGAGTCCCTCCCCGCCTCCCCTCCTGGACGGCAGGAACCTTGGAGAGCCAGGGCGGCGTGGGGCGCAGCTCCAGCGCAGCCAGCGCGTTTATTTACACAGGAAGCGCAGGCGCCGCACTTCCTACTTCCATCTGAGTCGCACTTCGACTGCAGGTGATGGCCTTAACCCTGTCGGATCCCAGCCCTGGCTGTCCGGTCGGGCGGGACCTGGCTTCCCCGGGAGGCGCGGTGCTCCTGCAAGGTTCACCTCTGCCTGGCTGCTTCTCTGTAAGCACTCTCGCAGGCCACCTCCTTCTTCCCTCCTTCCAGGCGCCTTAAATCTTTCTTCTACTTTTGACAGTTCCCACCTCACCCAAAAACTGTGTTTAGAGAAGACTTTCCCGTGCTCAGCTCCTCAAAAAACAGCCTGTACTTCATCTGCCCATTTGTATCTACTAGAAAATTAGGACCCGGGCAAATCGAGTCAGAAGTCTTAGTTTGGGAATAAAGGAAATAACAATTTTTGCTTTAAGTTCTTTATCAACAAATGGTGTGAAAATCACACTTGTCCCTTAATTGGGTGTGTTCTCAGTTAAAGACCGGCTAACAACTAATCTAGAAACTGTGGGGTAGTGCAGCCTGACTGTGAACACTTAATTAGCACCATGTTTTCAATGGATGACACCACTGTCCCCACTGCCCCTATCCTTGACAATTAATTACAGGCCCAAACCTGTTGGGCACCTGCATTTTTAAAAGATCCCTCCTCTGACGCAGTAAATTTCCTGTGGTCTCTCTGCAACCACAGCCGGGATTTGCAGGTCCTGAAGGAAGGGTCCCAAGATTGCTATGTGGAATCCCTGAGTGTGTGCCATGAATTATCAGCTGTCTGCAGCTTCCATGGACACATGCAATCTCTGCCTCTGGCTCAAGTGAAAGCCAACCTCTAGGTCAAAGACAGTGCTGAATGAAGGACACAGTGTATGGACTTCTGTGTGTCGCTAGAACAAGAGGGAGGACCCGCCCACAGCGGAAGGTGGGAAGAAGACTAGGCGTGTAAGATCCCGACTGAAAATCTTATAATCAGACATCTGAGCTTGCAGACTCCTTCTTAACCCAGACACCTAGGTTTAAAGATGATGTCGGGGGAAATTAAGTGGCTAGCTCAAGGAAGACTACAGCTGAAGCAAGATGAAAACCTGCATTATGTGAGAAGTATATATTGGTGAAAATCAGAGGAAAAACAGCTACCTTCAGATTTAGCAGGGTTGTCCCAGACAACCGACCTGCAGGAATTTTCTTGGTAAAGTAGTAGTTCCTGATAGGTAAGAGACAGGAAAGGAAAGGCAGCACAGCTCCTAACTGGCTAGTGTGTTCCTTAGTGTTGATGCAGAACTTCTGGGCCTTAAACCAAAGTTCAATGCAGAGTCCACTTTTTACATTCCCATGCAATTAAGTCTCTTATCAGCAGGATAAGGAAAGAAGGCACTGCCAACAAGAATGAGAACAGGTTAGGCAATAATACCTCTACCTTTTGACACAAATATTTTTTATATAACTGAATACTACTGCCATGGATTATTTTCAATCATGCAAATTTACAAAAATTGCTGCCAAAAATTAATAAGACTTAACATGTTGAAAGTTACAGAAATATGCAAATAACTCTTTCAGATCTGCCTAAGAAGTCTGAGAGGAGATATTCATCCTTTCCAGTTTATTTATCTGACCTCAAAGATAAACTGCCAGGGGCTAGGAAGACAAAGGTAAGGGAGACTTCTCAACCCAGGGTTAGAGTCAGACAAGCAAACCGTTTATCAGAGCACAGTGACAAAGCTGTGACTTGACTTGGCATCGTGTTCTGTGGGAGCACAGAGAAGAATCACGTAACTGAAGGAAAGGGATGCCAGTAAGAGTCAAAGACTTCTCTGAGGTGATTATTTCAATCTGAGTCTTGAAGTAGCTTAGAAGGGAAGGTGACAGAGAGTGACCCAAGGAGGGCAAGTGGCTAGTGGCATGAGATTAGACTTAGATGGGAGATTTTAGGGAAGCTTTTCATAATATAGACAGACAGAGCCAGCGTATTTAGAATAAAAGAGTGAAAACCTGAACTAAGGGAGTGACAGTTCCATCTGGGAAAGGAGCAAATGGGAAGAGAGCTTTGGAAACAGAGCCGATGGGGTCTGGATGGGATCGTGGGGGTAGGAGAGGAGAGCGAAGGCCAGACTGCAGGTGCTGCCAGGAGGATAGGGAGAGGAAGTGGGAAGGCAAGTGGCGAAGACGCAACTTCATCCCTGTAGACCCAGGGGGCTCTTGAGAGGGTTGTCTGTGTAGAGAGCCATTTAGGAACTGCATTCATTTAGGTGATGGCCATGGTTGAAATGACCAAGAAATAAGGTCCCCACAAAAAGTAGCATCACATAGAGGGAAGCAGCTTTTTGACAGAGAAAGACCACAGGATAACTGACATAAGTTAGGTTTTAACCTCTGTAAACCTAGTTTGGTTTCACTGGATACTAAGAAGGACAGCATGCAGCTCACAGAACTGCTGTGTAGTGAATGCAAGGTTTGTGCAGAAGCTAGTGCAGGACCTGGTGGAACAGGAACCCTTCCACCTCCACAGATCTTAGCACTATCAGCCTTGGGGTTATGCAAAGCACAACTTGCTCAGCCGTGCACTGTGGTCCTGGCATGATGGGAAATAGGAACTGAGTGTGGGATATTCATCAGGAAGGGAAGAGAAAAGGGATTAGAAAAAAGAACCCAGAGATAGATCAGTACTTACAAGGTAAGAGAAAGAGCTTCCCACAAGCCTGACAAAGACATGCTGCTTTTAGCCTAGGAAATCAGATAGAACGCTGATATCTCTAAGAAGTAGAATCTAAACACTGCAACTGAAAACATATTTTTATCTTTCTGAGTGAGGACAGAGTGTTATGCATTGCTCGCCATCCTCATACCAAAGGAACTTTGGTATGAGAAGCCATACCAAAATCTTGTAACTTTGGTATGAGAAGCCATACCAAAATCTTGTAACTAGGATTCTATTACCTTGTAATATATTCACAGTCATGTAAAAGTAAAACCCAATTAAATCCAACACACATTTAAAGTTTTCCAATCAGATGTGGTAGCACGTGTTTATAATCCCAGCACTTAGGAGACTGAAGCAGGAAGATCACAGTTTGAAGTTAGTTTGGACTGTATGGAAAGACTCCAGCTCAAAAAGGAAAAAAAAGGTTTTCCTAAATATGAGGCAAAAATCCCTAAATACAGTTCATCAGACTCTATGTATGTGTAAGACACTTAAATAAGAACACACATCATATTATATCCTGGGTAATGTATAATAGGCATTGTAGTCTGATAGATGGGCCAAGGAGATGGCTCAGCAAGTAAAGGTGCTTGCTGCCAAGCCTGAGCTCAATGCCTGAGGCCCACACAGTAGAGGGAGAGAATCTAGATTGAACGAGTTGTCCTCTGGCCTCCACATGACTTCCCGTACTCTCACACACATCACATGTACTAATCATTAATTTAGTTAGTTAGGTTTTGCTAGGGGTAATGCACACCTGTAACTGAACTGGCTGAAGCAGGAAGATCGTAAGTTCAAGGCTAGCCTGGGTATATAACAAGCAAGGCCTTGTCTCAGAAAGAAACCATTTTAAAAGATTTGTGGGGTTTTTTTATTTGTGTGTAAAGGGTGGGGTGGGGTATGTCCAGGTGTCCTTAGAGGTCAGAGGTATCAGATCCTCTGAAGCTAGAGTTACAGGAGGTTGTGAGCCCCCATACATGGATGCTAGAAATTAATCTCCGGTCTTCTGCAAGTGCTCTTAGACCACTAAGCCATCTCTACAGCCCCAAGAAAATTTAATTTTGATGATAAACTTTTAAATCAAACTTAGAATACAATTCACAGCAATATTAAGAAAGATTTTCCTAAAAGTTCTACTTTGGTTCTATGAATTAGGTGAAATAAACCTTTTAAGTAATAAATTTTACTGAATTTCCGTGTGAAATATTGGCTGATAGCAATATAAACCTAGCATAATTTAACTGTGAAAAATCTTTTTCTGCTAGAGGGACCAACTACATTAAGAACCATTACTTCATTTTTCATACAGGTCTGAACAAAGCTTAATATTGGAAATAGATGAAACAGAGTTAGAAAAGTCATTTGATCCAATTGGAAGGTCATGTTTCATAACGTGACGTTTAATGGCCCTGCCTGCAGCTACGGGTGTTAAATTCTTGTCTTTGGGCACATAATTAATTACAGACTTCTGAAGTAGGCATCGATATTGCTTCAATAGATTTGAAAACTACAAAACCATTATTCTGCTTCATGGAGAAACACAAATTTGGTTAAATTTTCATTTAATGTTCACATTTTCAACTCATTTTCTGCATAAAGGATCATTTCAAAGTATTTGTTTGTTTGCTTTGGAAGAGTGCCAATTTGTAGATGGGCTAGCCTCAAATGCACAAAGATCTACCATCTCTCTGCCTCCTGAGTCCTGGGATGAATGACATGCATTGTCATGCCTGGCTTCAAAATAATTTTTTAATATTTTATTATTTTTATTTTATGTCTACATAAATTAAAATGTACTTTAATTTCTTGCATGTAGGTAGGTGTATCCATGTCATGCAATGCCCATGGTCAGAAGAGAGCATCAGGACCCCTGGAACTGGAGTTACAGACAGTTAGCCTTCATATGGGTGCTGGGACTCAAACCCAGGTCCTCTGCAAAAGCAGTCAGTACTCTTAACTGTTGAGCCATCTCTCCAGCCCCCTAAAAATAATTTTTGAAGCAGCAAACCCATAAATAAGTCATTATAGATTTAGACTGTGCAAAAATGTCAAAATCACCATGCCAACATAATTTGGAGTTCTTATATTGAGCTCACCAACAGTCAGCCTGGCAGCTTCTACCACCATGGAATGGAATGAGTTCATTGTACTTAGCCACCAAGGGATGTGCGTTGGTCTTTAGAGATAGATGTTTTGTATATTTACTTAGAAAATGAAGAAAGGGTGCCAGGCGTGGTGGCACACGCCTTTAATCCCAGCACTTGGGAGGCAGAGGCAGGCGGATCTTTGGGAGTTCAAGGCCAGCCTGGTCTACAGAGTGAGTTCCAGAACAACTGGGGCTACAGGAAGAGCCTGTCTCAAAAAGACCAAAAAAAAAAAAAAAAAAAAAAAAAAATGCACAAGCAATCAAGGACGTGGGGGTGAGTGAGCAGACATGGCTCCATTGGTTGAGACCACTGGCTGCTCTTGCAGAGGATCTGGGTTTGATTCCCAGCATCCACCTGGTGGCTGACAGTCATCTGTAACTCCAGTTCCAGGAGATCTGATGCCCTCTTCTGACCTTTGCAGGCATTGCATGACGTGGGTGCACTTATATGCCATGGGTGCACTTACATACATGCAGGCAATGAACTCATACACATAAAATCAAAACAATAACTTTTTTTAAAAAAGGAATGAACGCAAGAGTAGGGGAGACATTAATTCAGTAACCCCTAGAAAGAACTGGAGGAAATGCAGTTGTATCCAGGGTTCACGTTTAAGCACAGTAAAGTAGCCATCTTCATAGTACAGCAGTCTAACATACGAGACTATGCTTATACATAAGGTGAAGCACTACACTCTGTCTTGTTCTAATGCACTCTTAAATACTATTTCTTTAAAAATTAAAAAAAAAGAGCAAATATCAAATGGCACAAAAAGAAGCACAGTGTGGAGCTTCTAGTGTGGCCAATCCAGCTGAAATTTTTACTTCACTTAAAAAAGATCCTTAAGCTGGGTGTAGTGGCACACACCTTTAATCCTAGCACTTGGGAGGCAGAGGCAGGTGGATCTTTGTGAGTTCAAGGCCAGCATGGTCTACAGAGCTAGCTCCAGGCCAGCTGGGACTAAAGGAAGACCCTGTCTCAAAAATACCAAAAAAAAAAAAAAGAGCCTTAAAAAAAAAACTTTTTTTTCAAATTTTTAAATTTGTTTTTATTGAGTGCTTCACCTGTTGTATATATTTAATTCTCATCGTTTCTTCCCCAGGACCTGTATTTGTGTGTCTGTCTTCACTTGATCTTGTATACTTTTACTCTATCTTTGCAGGCCTTTGTCATTTTCATTTTCATATTTTATACTTTTTCTTCTATTCCACTAATTACAACTTTCTATCCATTCCTCTTCCTATCCTAGCTTGTGTTGTGTGTTGATTTTCTCTAAAGGACCAGGTGTTTTTGCTGGTCTTCTCTTCATGGATAAAAACATTTACTGTTACAAATTTTCCTGTTAGTGCAATTTTGATTAAGTGCAATGCCATAAATATTTGAGCATAAAGTCTGCTTTTTTATGGCTCTCTAAAGAGGCTATTGTTTCTCTTTAATATTCTCTTTGATTCTAGTTGGGAGAATATTTCTTAATTTTCTAGTAGTAATTTTATTTCTTTTTAGTATCACAACACATAATGGATTCTGATAAGGAAATGCAGCTGACAAAATCTCCACTTCTTACATTTGTTATAGTTGCTCTTTAAGCCAGGTAGGTTAATAATTCTGCTTTTCTCTAATTAGGGTCTGGAAAAATCTCACATTTCCAAAGAATTACTCCCTGAAATATCTCATGGTCATGTGGTCAGGTAACCAGTCCTATATTTCCACAAAATAAATCAGGGATTAAAGTTATAATGAAATAGTTATCATACTTGCCTGGTATATATGAGAACTTAGCATCAATCCCCTGTGCCAGTAAGTAAATAAATAGCCACCTGAGCATAATGGCTTACACCTGTAACACTCAAGAAGCCAAGGCAGGAGGACTTCGATGAGTTTGAGACCACACTAGGCTACATCACATCATTAGTTTCAAGAAAGAGTAGTGGAGGGCATCAGACCCCTGGAAATAGAGTTACAGGATACAGTGTGAGACCATGTCTCAAAAAATAGAGTGGAGCTGAGGCTGGAGAGATGGTTCAGTGGTTAACAGCACTGGCTGCCCTTGCAGAGGACCTGAGTTTGATTCTGAGCACCCACATGGCAGCTGACAATTGTCCATAATTCCAGTTCCAGGGGAACCTGACGCTGTCTTCTGACCTCTGTAGGCATTGCACAACATGGGTGTGCTTATACACNTAGGGGGCTGGAGAGATGGCTCAGTGGTTGAGACCACTGGCTGCTCTTTGCAGAGGATCTGGTTTGATTCCCAGCATCCACCTGGTGGCTGAAAGTCATCTGTAAACTCCAGTTCCAGGAGATCTGATGCCTCTCTGACCTTTGCAGGCATGCATGACGTGGGTGCACTTATATGCCATGGGTGCACTTACATACATGCAGGCAATGACTCATACACATAAAATCAAAACAATAACTTTTTTTAAAAAAGGAATGAACGCAAGAGTAGGGGAGACATTAATTCAGTAACCCCTAGAAAGAACTGGAGGAAATGCAGTTGTATCCAGGGTTCACGTTTAAGCACAGTAAAGTAGCCATCTTCATAGCACAGCAGTCTAACATACGAGACTATGCTTATACATAAGGTGAAGCACTACACTCTGTCTTGTTCTAATGCACTCTTAAATACTATTTCTTTAAAAAATTAAAAAAAAAGAGCAAATATCAAATGGCACAAAAAGAAGCACAGTGTGGAGCTTCTAGTGTGGCCAATCCAGCTGAAATTTTTACTTCACTTAAAAAGATCCTTAAGGCTGGGTGTAGTGGCACACACCTTAATCCTAGCACTTGGGAGGCAGAGGCAGGTGATCTTTGTGAGTTCAAGGCCAGCATGGTCTACAGAGCTAGCTCCAGGCCAGCTGGGACTAAAGGAAGACCCTGTCTCAAAAATACCAAAAAAAAAAAAAAGAGCCTTAAAAAAAAAAAAACTTTTTTTTTTTTCAAAATTTTTATTTGTTTTATTGAGTTGCTTTCACCTGTTGTATATATTTAATTCTCATCGTTTCTTCCCCAGGACCTGTATTTGTGTGTCTGTCTTCACTGATCTTGTATACTTTTACTCTATCTTTGCAGGCCTTTGTCATTTTCATTTTCATATTTTAATACTTTTTCTTCTATTCCACTAATTACAACTTTCTATCCATTCCTCTTCCTATCCTAGCTTGTGTTGTGTGTTGATTTTCTCTAAAGGACCAGGTGTTTTTGCTGGTCTTCTCTTCATGGATAAAAACATTTACTGTTACAAATTTTCCTGTTAGTGCAATTTTGATTAAGTGCAATGCCATAAATATTTGAGCATAAAGTCTGCTTTTTTATGGCTCTCTAAAGAGGCTATTGTTTCTCTTTAATATTCTCTTTGATTCTAGTTGGGAGAATATTTCTTAATTTTCTAGTAGTAATTTATTTCTTTTTAGTATCACAACACATAATGGATTCTGATAAGGAAATGCAGCTGACAAAATCTCCACTTCTTACATTTGTTATAGTTGCTCTTTAAGCCAGGTAGGTTAATAATTCTGCTTTTCTCTAATTAGGGTCTGGAAAAATCTCACATTTCCAAAGAATTACTCCCTGAAATATCTCATGGTCATGTGGTCAGGTAACCAGTCCTATATTTCCACAAAATAAATCAGGGATTAAAGTTATAATGAAATAGTTATCATACTTGCCTGGTATATATGAGAACTTAGCATCAATCCCCTGTGCCAGTAAGTAAATAAATAGCCACCTGAGCATAATGGCTTACACCTGTAACACTCAAGAAGCCAAGGCAGGAGGACTTCGATGAGTTTGAGACCACACTAGGCTACATCACATCATTAGTTTCAAGAAAGAGTAGTGGAGGGCATCAGACCCCTGGAAATAGAGTTACAGGATACAGTGTGAGACCATGTCTCAAAAAAAAAAAAAAAAAAGGAGAGTTGGTTGTGATGGGCCAGGCCTTTATTCCCAGCACTCTGGAGGCAGAGACAGGTGAAACTCTGAGTTCAAGGCCAGTCTGGTCTACATACCAAGTTCTGTGGCAGCTGGGGCTACAGGGAGACCTGTCTCAAAAAGACCAAAAAAAAAAAAAAATTAAAGAAAAGAAAAAAGGAAGGCAGGGAGGAAGGGAGGGAAGAGGGAAAGGAGGAATAAAGGAAGGAAAGAATAAAGGAAGGAAGGAAGGAAGGAAGGAAGGAAGGAAGGAAGGAAGAAAGGAAGGAAGAAAGGGAGGGAGGGAAGGAAGGAAAGAATGAAGGAAGGAAGGAAAGAATAAAGGAAGGAAGGAAAGAATAAAGGAAGGAAGGAAAGAATAAAGGAAGGAAGGAAGGAAGAAAGGAAAGAATAAAGGAAGGAAGGAGAGAGAGAAGGAACAAGCCATGGTAGTTATTGTGTTTCATTGCTCAACATACATTCTACCTTGCAAATCTGGAACCATTATACCTCTAGGTAGAAAACAAGGCAATTAATTATTTTAATAGTCAGATGATTGTATCACCTTGGAATTTAATCAAAACAAATCAAAAGCATACAATGCTTCTCTATTGTGCTTGGAGAAAACCTGGCTTAAGTTTGCCTTTTCTAATGTGGCACTTCCAGTTCCTCTTTAGCATAGTAACAGGCGGGCCCACTGCCCACCTCAAAGGGCAAGAGAAACGTCCATGTCCTGCACATCAAGATGATCAACTTGAATCACGGAAGACTTCAAGAAAGGGGGCTTCAGCTATTTTAAAAACAAGTAACTGCTGAAATTCAGTCCCAATGAGGTTTGGAGAGCCTGTGCTTGGTTCAGAACAGCCTTGATGGTCTGAGGCTCACAGAAGGAGCACACTGAGGGAGGGAGTCTTGTTTAAAATCACCAAAGAAATTCCAAACTCTTACAGAAGAATTAACAGATATTTCAGCCAGAGTACAAATGGAGCTAGGGAGTTGTTTTCTCAAAGTATCTTCTGAAAGTTGGAAACTTCCTTGACTCAGGGGGACTCTGAGGAAAGAACAGGTTCTATTACTATGTGCTGGGCATGTGCTTGGTACTAAGAATTTTATATATATTGTCTCTTTTAATCTTCACAAGTAGTCCCAGGAAAAAAAATCTAACCTTATCTGCTAACTAGCTATATCTGGCTTTCTGGAGTTTTTTGGTTTTGTTTATGTTTTTGGTATGGTGGTTGTTTCTGCGACACTCTCTCTGTTTCACCTTGGCTGGCCTAGAATTCACTGCGTAGACTAAGTGTCCTCACGCTCGTGGCGATTTGCCTGCTTCTGCCTCCAGAGTGCTGGTATTAAAGACATGTACCTCCCTGCCTGGCAAAGCATGTATTTTAAGTTGCTAGTAACCAATGTATCCAGAAAGCTTCATAACACATAATATAGGTGTAAAATTGTCCCATATATGGAATATACTTAACCATTTTGGGTTAAATTGGGAGTCCAGTATTTTTGACTGTAAGTCAGAAAGAATGCCTTTGAACCATCTATGATTTCAGTTTGTCATTTCAGCAAACATTTGTTTCAAAGACTGATATGCCCATCCATTTACTTTGAAGTAATTATATTAAAAATAAATATTTAAGCTGTACTAATCAAATAGCCTCATGAAATCCAGTACCCCACCTGGATTTTATACTATTGACCAGTGATCACAGAAGAAATTCTGGCTAATGAACTAAATTATTTTAACTGGAACAGAATTCAAAGTAACAAACCTGCCTTGCCATAGAGTCGTCTCTTCACCCTTTTTGATTCGGATGCTGAGTTCCAGTCCTACTATTTCCAAGTACTTCAGACTTTTCACTCACAAATACCTCTGGTTTTCTATTTACTAAGGCCATTCTTTCCTTGACAAATAGTTCCTCTTCACACAAAAGGCCAGTCAATGACTATGGGAACCTTGGGTTGTTCAAAATTTGGACATAGATACTTGCAAAATGCACCAATTACCTAATTGTATGGCAAACTGAGTAGTATCAATGTTATCTGCTAACAACTGTGTTATTATATTGTAGAATCCCTTAAAAATAAACAAATAATAATAATAAAGACCAGTCAAGGTTTATCTCTCCTTTTTCTTCCTTTCTACTTATTTATTTACTTTTTGTGTATATATGTGTGTGTGTGTGTATGCATGCATGTCACATGTGTGCAGGTGTTTATGGAAGCCAGAAGTGGTTGTGAGCTGCCCAACATGGGTGTGGGAACTGAACTCAGGTCCTCTGGAAGAGCATCAAGTGTTCTTAACCACTGAGCCATTGCTCAAGCCCCTTCCCACCCCCTTCTTTTAACTTTTTGAAATTAATATTTTGAGTCAGCCTACAAAATAATGGGTGTTTCATAAATACATCATTGTGGGACTGGAGAGATAGCCTAGTGGTTAAGAGCACTGACTGCTCTTGCAGAGGACCCGGGTTCGATCCCCAGCACCCACATGGCGGTTGAGAACCGTCTATAACTCCAGTTCCAGGAGAACTCCAGTTCCAGGAGAACTCCAGTTCTAGGGGAATCTGACACCTTCTTCTGACCTCCGTGGCAGGACAGGGGTTGCACAAACCAACATGCTGACAGTACATTCATACACATAAATAAATAAAATTAAAAAAAAATAAATACATACATCATTGCGCCTTGCTCTCACTTGGGCTCCCATCACCCTCTATGTCCTCTCTCTCCCTTTGACTAGTCCCCTTCCTTTCTTGAAAGTACTCCTTCTTCTGCTTGTCACACACACAAATCAAATGGAAGATAAAACCACAACAAAGTGAAAGCTATTACCCCTTTCAGCAAGGATAGAGTAAAAGGCATTTGACATGATAAATTTGGAGGATGTAAGCCTCTAGGTAGATTATGCCCCTGCTCGTTATAAACTATTGTGGAACAAGGATGGATGCAGTCTCTGAGAACAATGAAAAAGCCTTTGTTAATCTAGCAGTGTAATGTTACCTACATGCCTTCATAAGCATCACCTAATACTTGGAGCAGCCCTCCATTGAGACTTTATTGTTCCCACTTTACAGATGAGCAAAGTGAGGACCAAAGAAAGGACAGACATCCCTGAGGCCCAACAGACAGTTACTATTACGAGTAATCACCAGAACCCAGGGACCAAGGCAAGAGTTTCAGCTGTAGCACCCTCACTTCCCAAAATAAAGTCATGGGTGAAATCAAGCTCTTTTACTCATGTCAGCACCTTTACGAGGTGGGGCACTGGGAGAAGGACAAAAATAGAAGGCTGATGTAAAACTTTTAATTTATTTTTTAACACTGAATTGGGGCAAAAGGCCAGATATTCTGCCAAAGCAAATTAGACAATATTGCTATATTAGCAGAGTTCCAACCTCGACTACTACGATGTAAAAAAACATACATTGAGAGTAGAAGCCAACAGTTCTGAATGCATTCAACTCTCAGCACTGGCTTTCTGCAAGTTTCCCATGTGAGCAAACAGAGTATGACTCAAAGACTATTTCAGTACCAGCTCCTGTGTCAGTCTTGTCCATCTGTTTGCTGAGAATGTAAAGCTGTCTGGTTCCAAGCTCGGAAGGGAGATGAACTCATCAGCAGGACAGCGGTAGGCAGCAGTCCGGCAAAGGCCCGCTGCGATTACGTAAGACAGTCGCGAAGGAGAGGCTGGTCCACTCCTTCTGCCCATCTGGCTGGATGTCCACGTGGGTCTAGTCCTCATCCCAGGAAGGTCAGTTCAGAGATCCAGCTGAAGACAGGAGGATCGCTATACAATTCCTTCTTTATTTATCACAGGTAATGGGAGAGAAAGATGCCTCTAAGAACTGCATAGCGAAGCAAAGCTTGTGTTTTAAACAACCACATGACTATATAAAACTTGTCTGCAGCTAGCCTTGGAGCTGGAGAGATGGCTCAGAGATTAAGAGCACTAGGTGCTCTTGCAGAGGACCTGGGTCCGATTCCCAGCACCCACATGGTGGCTACCAACGATCCATAACTCCAGTTCCAGGGGATCTGATGCCGTCTTCTGACCTCCTTGGGTACTGCATGACATGGGTGCACCTTACATACATGCAGGCATACTCATATACATAAAATATTTTCTAAAGGTTGCAAATAGCCATTCTTTCATCACTACTCCTCTCCACAGACACTCAGCTCTGTCCAGGCCCACCTTTCCTTTTATACCATCTGTGATCCAGCATCTTTCAAGATCTGAAGTCCATCTCCTTCAACCACTGGTATACTTCCAAGGGTTTTCCTTATCTCCTTTAGTGTAAGGAAACAGAAGTTTCTGGAGAATTCCAAACTCAGGGGAATTTAGAAATCTGGTAAATTCGAGGCTAGAGACAAAAAGGTCACCATTTCTAGGTCACAGTTATTATTTAGTTTATGCAATAAGCAAATGATCCTTTATAGCTTGGTGAGAAACCACAACTAGTGGGAACAGTATTGCCTCTGTCAGATAATGAATTCCAATTTCCAAAGGAGTAACTGCAAACAAACTTTTGGAATACTTAGAAAGCTGGACCACTACAGAAAAAAAAAAAAGAAAATAGAAAGAACGAAAGAAAGAACGAAAGAAAGAAAGGAAGAAAGGAAGGAAGGAAGGAAGGGAGGGAGGGAGGGAAGGAGGGAGGGAGAGAGGGAAGAAAGAAAGGCAACAAGTCTTTCCCCTCCCCTTCCCCAGTTCATTTTTCTTTACAGCTGCAGAAGAAAACAGAAAGTATGTTCCTGTATAACTGAGTGTTGAGATTTGACCTCCTTCCTTAGGGACTACATACTTCAATTGAGAAAGGAACTGATAAACACCATTGGTCCTAAGGATCCTAAGTGAACTGCACCCAGTAAAAGCAAGGAGATTCATTTCTGGAGAAGCAAACATTGCTGGGAAAAATAATCTCAACATTAGAAAGAGACAGCAAGGGCAACTGGTTAAAGAGAGTTTTATTTATTTTCTGTGGATAGAGCCCCTGGAGCTATTGCTACTGTAGCCCAAGGGGAAAGCCAAACCCCAAAGGAAGTGGAAGTTATGTTCTAAGCAGATGGGCTAGCTGTTCTTGTGCACGTGCATGTCTCCGTGCGTGTCTCCGTGTGACGAGTGTGTGCAGACAACTGAGCTGTAAGAAATGACTCGGAGGAACAATAATATGTGTATTAGTCAGTTTTCTGTTGCTGTAATAAAGCACCATGACCAAGGAACTTATAAAAGGAAGAGTTTATTTGAGCTTACGATTGGCGGTTCCAGGGAAATAGAGTCCATTTTGGTGGGAGGCGTGGCGGCTGGATCTGGAGCAGCAAACCGAGGGTCACATCTCGCAAAGAGCACAAGAAAAAGAGAGAGGGCAACTGTACACCACAAGGCTTGTTAAACTCACTAAGCCTGCCCCCAGTGACACACTTCCCCCAGCATGGCCACACCTTCTAAGACCTCCAAAAACAGCGCCACCAACTGGAGACAAATGTCTGAACACTTACAGCCTATGGGGGACACTCATGCAAACCACCACAATATGTTTCAGAAGAGGAAAATTGTGGCCACAGTATGTTTGACCAATCCTGTTCGCTTGGATTTTCCAAGAACTGAAACCATGGGTCTTACCTTTGGAGGGAAATTCTTAAGACATCTAGAATGCTCAGAATGGGTGGCAACCCAACCAGATGTGTGAGAAAAGAGAAGAATCAGACTTCCTTGCCACAAATGGACAGTGCCGCAGGAGTGTTGCATGCACCTGTCATTTATTTCATTACTCAAAAGGCTGAGGCAGGAGGATCCCAAGTTTAAATCCACCCTGTGCTACATTGCAAAACCTCTCAAACAATAAATATCCAACCTAGTGTGTGCTGAATCCTGGGCTTGATCCCCAGCAGACATCAACTCTCCCCCCTCCCCATGGATGGTGCCTTCAAATCCCAAGGTAGCCATGTTTGAATGATGTCACTTTTTTGCCTCTTGGGGGTACCTTCTGAAGCATCTGTAACTTGGAATCTGAGTTTAGGGATGGCTAATCTCTGCCTGGTGGAATTGGTGCTGTATCTGTATTCCATCTTCTACACATCCACAGAAGCCGCCAAGAAGGATGAGGAACAAGGAAGCCAATGTGCAAAAATGGACACACGATGCTCAGAGAAAGAATCCCAGCTTCCTGCCTCACAGCTCCAATCCTTCTGGAAGCCATGTGCATCTGACCTTCAGCTCCTCAGGATACTCTGTCCTCGTAGCAAGTTTTCCTTTTTTTGTTAGAGTCTGTTTGAATTTATTTCAGTTATTAGAAACACCCTACATAGACCATATTACCAAAAAATAAAATCAGAATTACACCATGCAAGGAACATAGACTTCCCAATCTGCTAGATTCAAACGTGGTCTAGGTATGTTTCCTGAGCTTCCTTACCTGCAAAAGGCTGTGCGTATGAGTGACTCTTAAGAAAGCACATGTAGGGCCCTTGGCACATAGGAAACATGAATCATAACTTCCAGGATTCAGAGGAATCATGGCCCCAGCCATGCTGTGTAGCAGCAATGCAGAGCCAAGATGTCTCCGAGGTACTCAAGTAGAGCACTTGAGTTGGCTGTTGCTTCCTTTAAAAGGGCCATTAAAAGAGTAATCCTTTACATATTCTGCCCACCTGCGCTATACTTGGCCCCTTCCCTCCCTTCTCTCATTCCTGTCTGACTTTTCAGACTCCTGCCTTTTGTAACTTCTGAGGTCAGAGGATTGTCTTCCCTGCCCCCTGCCCACTGCATCATCCCTGCCCAGGACCTAGAAATAAAGACCTTCCTCCTGTGGTGGTGTCTGAACTTGTGCCTCCAATCAGAAGATCCAGGGACTGCCTGAGGTGGGCAGCATGGCTGGCAGCACAGCAGGTAAGACAGACATGAACTAGACACTGGTGCACAAAAAGCCACAGGGGAGTCTGCCAGCACAGACAAGATTCCTGTGTGAGGGACTCTGTGGTCACAGGTTGAACAGTTAGGCAGTAAGCCACACACACACACACACACACACACACACACACACACACCCCACACACACACACCCCCGCCATGCCAGGCAATGAGGTATCCTGTAGTAAGCACACTGCACTGCCATGTTCACCTCCCCTTCAACTCCTCTCACTGGGAGGCTGCTCCTGCTCTAGGGCTGCAAGCCCAATTCAGCTGATACATAATGCTATAGACATTTTGATAAGAGGGTTACATGTGAAAAAATCAAATTTATAAATACATAAAGATATTTTTCTTAAGTTCTTTCCCTCTGAAAATAATTTACAATCCTTTACTGAGTTAAAAATCAAATTTATAAATACATAAAGATATTTTTCTTAAGTTCTTTCCCTCTGAAAATAATTTACAATCCTTTACTGAGTTGCTATACCATATGCTAAATATAGTCTAACTTTAAAATAATTTTTAAAAGATCTTTGGCCAGAGATTACTTCTGTATTTATGGGGAAAGTCCTAGGGACATCCCGGCTCAACAGCAGCCTTGGTATCACTTCTTCATCCATTCCTCTCACTCATCACAGTTCACACAGTGCAGTAATCGTTTAAGCCATGTGGAAATCATCTACCCCTTTGTGAACATGAGAGAACTGAGCTTTCACTTCAGAAGATTCAAACACATACATAAATACGGGATTGTGTACGTTTTCTGATATGCATGGTCCTGCTGAATCTCACCAGTGAGTCTTTGACACTTGAACAGTCTGGTAAAGTTGTTGGCATTTCTTCAAATTCTCTCTTGGGGCTGGAGAGATGGTGTGATGGTTAATCCTGGGTGTCAACTTGACTGGACTAAGGAACAAATAAGAGATAAAGGATCTTCGGATTGGACCACCTCAACCCGGATGGCCCACCCCAAATGTGGGCGTTACCTTCTGCCGGCAGACAGTATTAAAGGCCATGGCAAAGGGAGCTGGTCCCTTTTTTCCTGCAGCTTGCCTCTCTCTCATTGAGTTTGTCTTGCTGCTGTAATCAACCCTACGGATCCCAGCATGTACTGAGACCCGGCAGATCTCCTGGAATCCATCGGGCCTTCAGCACCAGATTGGGACTACTGAGACATCCAGTCTTGCGGACTGAGCAGTTCCCTTGATTCTCAGCCTCTCCAGTGCAGCGCGTCTACTGTTGGACTCCTTGAACTCCGTCACGTGAGCAAATCAATAAATTGTATATAGCTATATATTCGTCCTGTTACTTCTGTTTCTTTAGAGAACCCTGACTAATACAGATGGCCTAGCAGTTAAGAGCGCCGACTACTCTTGAGGAGGACCGGGGTTCAATCCCCAGCACCCACATGGTGGCTGAGAACCATCTTTAACTCCAGTTCCAGGGGAATCCGACACCCTCTTCTGACCTCCAAAGCATTGCATAACACGGGTGCACAAACCTACATGCAGACCGTACATTCATACACATAAAAAAATAAATGAATAAAATTTTATTTTAGGTTTTTGTTTTTTGACCACAATATAGTCTGGACACTCATTGGATCAACTTGATTGAACATACAAGCCACCCCCTGCTGGATGGTGGGACCCATGAGCTGTGTGGGTTTGGGCACAACTGCTTGCAAATTGGTTTTACATGAAGGATGCTTGTACTCATAAATTATCACTTATTGTTAAAAAATGAAGAAAAAACAGAGAAAAAAAAGAATAAATAAATTTTAAAAAAGAGTAAAAATAAATAAATAAATTAATTAATTAAATTAAAATTTTTTTAATTCTGTCTCAGAATCTGCCCCAGGTGTATGACCCACAGAAAAATTGATAACCTGCACCCCACTGAGACCCTGTGCCGCTTTCCACATGTCTAGAAGGAGATGGTATATTCCCAGCAGTCTACATAGTTCCATACTGACTGGTTTCTGTTACTGAAACAGAATACATGAGGCTGGGTAATTTATAAAGAAAAGAGGCTTATTCCGACTCAAGGTCTAGAGGCTAAAAGTCCAAGATCAGGCATCTGTATCTGGCAAGGGCCTCATGCCACTTCAGTTCATAGCACAAAACAAAAGGGCAAGTAGGCTTCCTAACTTCTCTGACAAAGACTAACCCAGGTCCCTAAGAGTGAGGACTCAGAGTGGGCAAGATGGCTCAGTGGGCAAAGGCACTTGCCATCAAATATGACAACCTGAGATGCTTCCCTGGAGCCCAGATTCCTGCAAGGTGTCCTCTGACCCCTGACACAGAAGCTGTGGTACACACCCCACCCCGAGTAAGTACAGAAATGACAAAAAACTAAATTTTTTATAAGAGTAAGAACTCACAGTGGAGGAGGGCACCAACCCTTGAGCACTTCTTAAAGTCCCCACCACCCAACACTGCCAGCACAGTAACAAAATTTCCACAAGAGTTGGAGGACACAAACTAAATTCAAAACATATTCAATTTTTAATTAGTGGATTCCTTGCACATTCCCAATAGTAAAGTATTAAATAGGAGATGGGAAATGTGTTTATAATTTCTACAATTATGTTTCACATAGAAACATTCAACAAATAGCAAATACAATATGCATTTAATGCTTTGTAAACACTATAATTTCTGCTGGTCTTTTTGCTCAAGAAATAAAAGTGTTTGGATAGTACGCAGGTATTAAAAGGGTTTCTCCTGCGGGGCGTGGTGGCGCACACCTTTAATCCTAGCACTTGGGAGGCAGAGGCAGAGGCAGGCTGATCTATGTGAGTTCAAGGCCAGCCTGGTCTACAGAGCGAGCTCCAGGACAGCTGGGACTAAAGGAAGACCCTGTCTCAAAAATACAAAAATAAGGGGGGGGGGTTCTGTGGCTGGTTGTTGACTAGCAATGTTGGGGATAGAACCCAGGGCCAACTATATGCAGAGTAAGTACTCTAACACTGAGCTGCATCCCCAGCCCACTTAAAGGGTTTTGATCTTTAGAATCCCTACACACAGTGTATATATGCGTATTTTAGAATAATATAAAATTAAAGGGAACAAAAAAAGAGAGAGAGAAACCTGTTCAAAGAACTGACCAAAATAGTAAACTTGTGCATCGAAAAGGTTATAAAAGACTGAGAAAAAGATGCAAAACAGGACTTAACATGTATGACAGAATCCATGAGCTCCGGCTGGGGGGGGGGATGTAAGGGGTGGGCATGGGTGGGAGAATGAGTCTAAATTTGATTAAGAAATGTATGAAATGCACTCAAAAATTAACTTACAAAAAAGAATCCCCCACACACAAGGTGATTTACTCCACAGTAACCCAATCAGGGATGAAGGATCAGGGTTTCTGCTTGGTCAATTCTAAGGAATTAATTTTTTTAGCAGTAAAAGGCTACACAACACATGCCTCCTAGTCTTCTCAGGCTCCCTTCACGCTAAGGTCTTTCATAGTACCTCCTGCCTGTGCTTGGGGCACTCAGGAGGAGCATGAGTTTGGGGCCAGCCTGGGATACAAGCTAACATAGGCTAGTATGAGATGCTATCTCAAAAAACAAAAGTAAATTTACCTTTCTAAAATTTAAACTACCACATAAAGATGGATGTGTACCTGTGTCTACTGCAAATAAGTCAGATTTTCAAGGAACTGTCTTGTATTTCAATCAACCAGAATGTATTCACATGACCCTTTTCCTATATGTTGCAGGTATCGGGAAAGAGGGAGAGAGCTTCGGTGCAGGAATAACTCAAGACACATTCCTTGCCTTGGAAGGAATAATTAAGCAAAATCAAACCATATACAGACAAATAAAATAGCCCTACTTATCTCCTGTATTATTTTCATCTTGATTGATTCATAAATATGCAGACACTACCTTGTCATCCAAATGTAGGCTCTTATTCATTTATCTAAAGAAATCTTCATGTGCTTGGCACATGATTTCTCATTCATGCCTCATGCAACTGCTTGAGATGTGGTCTGAACTGAACCACTGGGTTCTTTAAAAGATTCTAATATTAAGTCAGAACTAAACAGGCTTTTGTGGTACATGCCTATGATCCCAATACTTGGGAGGCAGATTCAGGAAGACCATTAAGTGAGAGACTACATGGCAAGACTGTCTCTAAAAGATTTTTTAATAACTTTTATTGAATTAAGAACTACTGGTTTGTCCCAGGAGGAAGAAAGATCCCTCCACCCCCCAAAGAACTGACTCTAAGCTGAGGTTGGATAAGGATCCAGAAACTAACAAGGGAGGACAAAGGCTTAGGAAGGCGCAGATTTGAGGGCAGGAAAGGAATTTAAAGACTTCAATAAGGACTGAACTATACAAAAGTTGAAGATTAGTTTTCAGATTAGGGTTAACAGGTTTGATTCCCAGCATCCACATGGCAGCTAATGACCAGCCGTAACTCCAGTTCCAGGGAATCCAAAGCCCTCTTCTGATCTTCTCAGGCATTCCATGACACGACTACACCTACATACATGCAGGCAATATACTCATACCCATAAAATATAAATAAATAGGTAAATAGATAAATAAATAGCCGGGCGTGTTGGTGCATGCCTTTAATCCTAGCACTTGGGAGGCAGAGGCAGGCGGATCTCTGTGAGTTCAAGCCTGGTCTGGTCTACAGAGCAAGTTCCAGGACAGCTGCGGCTACAGGGAGACCCTGTCTCAAAAAAGACAAATAAATAAATAAATAAATAAATAAATAAATAAATAAATAATATTTTTTTAAAGATTAGGGTCAGTGACAGAGAAAAAAATTGTAAGTTAAAGCCAGGCGTAGTGGTGCACACCTTTAATCCTAGCACTTGGGAGCCGGAGGCAGGCAGATCTCTGTGAGTTCAAGGCAGCCTGGTCTACAGAGTGAGTTCCAGGACAGCTGGGGCTACAGGGAGACCCTGTCTTGAAAAGACCCAAAAAAAAACCAAAAAAAATTGTAAGTTAAAGACTTGAACTAAAGACCACTGGAATCCTTTTTTAGATTTTTATTTATTTACGGGTACAAGTGTTTTCCCTGCATGTAGCCCACAGAGGCCAAAATAAGGCATCAGATCCCCTGGACATGGAGTTACAGGTGGCTGTTAGCGGCCATGTGGGTGTTGGGAACTGACCTGGGTTTTCTACAAGAGCAGCCAGTGCTCTTAACTATTGAGCATCTCTCTGGCCCCTGAAATCCTTTTTAAGCAACTCAGTGATTTAAACAATTTGTGGGGCCGGGATCTGGGAAGAGGGCTGTGGTTTATTTTATTTGGTTGTGTGTGTGTGTGTGTGTGTGTGTGTGTGTGTGTGTGTATTACTGGCAATTAAATCTAGGGGCTTATACATGATAGGCAAGCACTCTCCACAGCCCCAGATTCTGTATTTTCAATAATCACATGGCCACAGGGTAGAACAAGTAGAAAGGAAGCGAAACTTTAATGGAGGTGCTTATAGGGGCTGCTGCAGCTCAGGTTAGAGAAGGCTGCTGGTGGTAGCAGCCATGTGGGAGAGAATTAGCAGAGCCAGATTAGTAGGATGTTGGCCGTGTCGGGGTTCAGTAGCCCAATGGTGACTAACGTGTTTCTGATCACAGCAACTGAAAAGATAATTTCTGGAAGGAAAATATAAGTCTAGACCAAACACGTTGACTTCAAAGCGAAGTATCAGGAGAAAATATCTATTAGGCTTCATAACAACAAGTCTGTGAAAATACTTGTAGCCAGGCATGGTGGTGCATGCCTTTAATCCCAGTTCTTGTGAGACAGAGGCAAGCAGATCTCTGTGAGTTCAAGGCCAGCCTGGTCTACATAGTTCCAAGCCAGCTGGGGCTACAGGGAGACCATGCTCAAAAAGACAAAAAGAAAATAGGAAGGAAGGAAGGAAGGAAGGAAGGAAGGAAGGAAGGAAGGAAGGAAGGAAGGAAGGAAGGAGAGAAAGAGAGAGAAAATGCTGATTTAAGAGTGGGATTATAGTAAGAATATTGGGCAGAACCATGGATGTAAATGATTTTACACGCAGAGTAACACAAGTCTGAGATGTGAACACACAGAAGCAGAGCTCTTGGTAACAGTAATGAACAGAGACAGCAAAAGGTCAAAACCAGAATGACCAAAGCTATAGAAGAAAATGGAGGCTGCAAGAGAATGCAATGCATGAGAACCAAGGGAGGTGAGAGCTGAGAGTAGAGAGGACTACAGACTTGAAGGACGGTGAATGTTCAAACAAGGTGGTGGTAAAGGTCAATACTGAGTTCATGAAAAGAAAGTTCAGGCATGGTGGTACACTCTTGATCTCAGTGCTAGAGAGGCAGAACCCTGGGCTCTACGGCCAGTGAGCCCAGCTGATTTGGCAAGTTCTAAGAAAATAAGACACCCTGTCTTTAAAACAAAATACTTGCAGGAGCCACAACAGGTCTCTGGGCCAAGAGGACGTTGCCTCCAGACAGGAGGAATTCATGGATGCTAGTTCCTGGAAGTCCAGCTGGAAACCTTGCTCAGGGAGCAGCCCCCTGAAAAAGTCTTCATCCTCAGGTCTGCTGAGCCACTCTGCATCTGGACTAGAACCTCACAGCATGTCTCTCAAGACATGCAGTTCTTCCAAAGCATCCTGTCTCACCTCCTGCAAGAGAGGCAGCAGGCACACCTGGTCTGAAGAACAGAGGCACATCCTGGAGATCTGTGAAAAGGTACAAGCTCTACTGCTTAGCCTCCCACGACTCCAAGTTCCAGTACTTGCAGCAGCCACAGCTCACACTTGAGAATGCCAACAAGTGCTTGAGCACATCTACCTGCAGCCTTTCTCAGAGTGACATCAGCAGGGCCAAAGACCATCCTGGTCTTTGGCTACCACCTGGCCTTGTACTTTAACCAATGTGGTTTGAGCCAATTGACCCACTTTTTGATTGATGCTATCCTGCCTAAGGACACTGCCTGATGGATCAGGCAGGTAGGTGACTGGGTGGGTGGCAGCCCTAAATATATATAAAAGAGTCATCCTGAGTCAGCTGACAAATCTGGATGCAGTTCTGGTGGTCCAGCTTGTAGTACAAAGGTTCTTCAGATCAAGGCTCCTGCCTTAGCTTCTGCCAAAACTTCTCCCTACTGTTTTCTCCCTGCAGCAGTCTCCCATCCCAACAAGAGTACAGACTACTTGAACTCCATGCCCCATCCCATGTTCTTCTCCTTCCGATGCCCTCCTTGGTTGGGGTGGGAATGGATTCTAATTAGCATTATTCGTCAACTTGACACAGCCTAGAGCTGAGCCTTGCTTGAAGAATTCCAAAGATTGGTGGCGCACACCTTTAATCCTAGCACTTGGGAGGCAGAGGCAGGCGGATCTTTGTGAGTTCAAGGCCAGCCTGGTCTACTTAGTGAGTTCCAGGACAGCTAGGGCTACAGGGAGACCATGTCTCAAACACACACACACACACACACACACACACACACACACAAGAAAGCTAGTTAAGCATAAGGAGGTGAGTGAACCAAAGAGTAAGCAAGCACACAGGGTCCCTTCACAGCTCCTCTCTACAGATTCCTGCCTTGACTTCCCTCAGTGATGGACCTGGGAGTTGTAAGATGAAATAAACCCTTTCCTCCCCAACTTGCTTTGGATCAGAGTGTTTTATCACAGCAACTGACCAAAACAAGAAGAGAGTGCCTTGTAGATTATTGAGCCCAGTGAAGAATTGGGAGAGAGATGCAGACCACTGTGCGCACACATGAATAAATAATAATAACAACAATAACAATAACGAGTAGGCTGAAATAAGATGTTCTTGCAAACAAATTGCTAAATGATCAAAGCACATTTTGCCACAAACTATGAATCCCAGCAGTAGAAAATGGTATTTATAGAAGCCAGTGTTTTTCAGATCTTACATTCAAAAACCTAGAAATGGTTGTTAATGTAAAATATTAATGAAATGAATCCCCCTCCATCATCACATTTGAAATGCTTTGGAGTAGCCTAACCAAAACAAACAACAACAAAAAATGTCATCAATGACACAGAAGCAAAGACTGAGTCTCCACTCTGCAGGCAATGCATGGTGTGTGTCAGAGCTGGGCCACTCCCCTTACTCTCAGACTCCATCCTGCGTCTGTCCCAGAGCCCATCCTCTAGCTTCTTGTCATTTCATCTGCTCCCCATTTATATGCGTGCTAAGACTACACATAACTATACATAGCACACATACATAAAAATTATGGGCTGCAGCAATACAAGCACTAGATGGCATTCTTAATAGTACGCAATGCCTATCATGCCTAATCATGCACAGTCTTCCTATGGCCATGTATTACTTTCTGTTGCAATGATAAAACACCATGGCCAAGAGTTTATTTTGCTGGGCCTGGTGGCTCACACCTTTAATCCTAGCACTTGGGAGGCAGAGGTAGGCCCTTGTGAGTTCAAGGCCAGCCTGGTCTACAGAGCGAGTTCCAGAACAGCTGGGGCTACAGAGAGACCCTATCTTGAAAAGACCAAAAAAAAAAAAAGAGTTTATTTTGACGTATGGTTTGAGAGGGAGAGTTCGTATTGATAGGGGAAGCAGGGCAGCAGTGGCTGGAGGAGGACCCTAAGAGGCACATCTTTTACCTAGCAAGAAGAGACCCTCAAAGCCCACCCTCAGTGATGTACTTCCTCCAGCAAGGCTCTACATCCTAAAAGCTCTGGAACTTCCTTCAAGCTGCCCCACCAACCAAGGAACAAATGTTCAAATACACGACAGAGGAGTGACATTTTTTCATTCAAACCACCACACCCCGTGTGTGCTCTTTGACAACAGTAGTGGCTACTGGCCAACACAAGCCTGCTCCCGGCATTCGTAGTGGTGGGGTTCAATGAGGCTGGCCCTTTTCTAGCATGGGAAAGGAGAAAGGGATGGCTTCAGCTGTGTAAGTCTACCAGGGTGTTCTATCCCCTGACAGTACATCACTGAGGAAAAAGATGGTGACACAATTCTTGCCGAAGACTTTCGAGAGGTAAAGCAGGAGCAGGATTTCCTGTAACGTCTTGCTCCTAACAGGGCATGTTAGGAAACAGTATGCAATGGCCTTATGCTTCTGCCTCTGGCCAGGAATGAGTGAAGTCATTGTCAAATTGGTATAATTCATAGCCTCAGGAATTAGACTGAGTTTTGACTCATCATGGATTCTCCTCAGAATAATACTCAAGTATGAGCTGATTTCATGGAAATAAAATCTAGACCTATCCTTGTCCCCCTCCAAGTAGCTCAGCTGTAATTCATCTTGAAAGGCATATTTATTTACCTTCCAGTTCTCTACTGCAAGGTCCTTGTTATCTCCAGAAGGGCCCTTGAATGTGGTGGAGGGAAGTATACAAGGTTCAGCCATTTCCTCTGAAGTAACAACACCAGATTGTGCAATCTTCAAGCACCACTATTTTGATGCTTTCTGAGGCTCAGAATCTGCTGGTATCACACCAGTACTCAAAGCCCCTAAATTGCTTTCAGCAGCTAAATGCACATTGTTTCAAATCAGTTCTCTCTTCATTAATCCTGGCACTGTTCTCTTCCCAAGCAGCCATGGGAAGGGAACAAGTGCCACAGTGGTATCTAAAACCACCGTTCTTCACATGAAGCAATCACTGAAGAAACTGAGTAGAAACTGGGAGGTATCTTCTTAGTGCAGTAGGCAGCAAGTCAGGCCCATCGTTGGAACCTTGGAAAGGGCAGCCATAGCTTCTAATTTTGCAACTGACGAGATGGCTCGGTGAGTAAGAGCACTTCTCTGGACCTAAGTGTGAATCCCCAGGACCCATGTAAAAAGCCAGGTGTGACTAGGCATGCCTGTAAGCACAGCATTAAGTATGTAGAGACAAGGTGGATCCCAAGAACTCTCTGGCCAACCAGCCTATCTGAAAGAGCAAGCTTCAGGTTAAATAAGAAACCCTGACTCGAGGCAATAAGAGAGGAAGCAATAGAAGAGGACACCTGATATTCTGCTCTGCTCTGGATACATGCCCATGAGCACATACACCCAATCAGTCCACAGACATGCATCACATCACACACACACAGTTGGGGTGTTTTTGAAGAATGACATGTGTCTGAAGCCTATGACAAATCAATGAAATCAGAATCTCTGGAAATGGGGTACAGACAGCAGTGTTTTCAAATAGAGTCCCCAGATGATTTTGATGCATACCAAAGGTTCATTAAGTGAGAATTAGGTTTGGCTGAATATAACAGAAAATAATTAGCAATGCCTTAAGATAAAAGGCTTTTCTGTCTTTCATATAAGTCTGTATATAATGTGTGTGTTACAACTCTGAGTTATTCAGAACCTCAGAGTAGTCTGTCTTCCTGATCTACAATTTTGTTAGCCTTCCCGATTCTAGATCACCTCATGGTCCAGGACACCTGCCAAAGAGCCAACCATCACATCCCCAAGCAAAAGGAGGAGGAAAGGCAAAGGATGGTACATAGCCCTTTCTAGAACTTACCTCAACTGCCTTACTGCATTTCTCACCACACTTTTATTTATATCTAGTTGACTGGAAGCTAATCATGTGGCCACATCTGGTTACAAAGGAAGTTGGGACATATGGTCTTGAAATGATGTATTAGTGATTCTCCTCATCATTGTGACCAAATATCTAACAAGAAGAACCCGAGGGAATAAGGGTTTCTTAGGGCCCCTGGTCTGAGGGTGCAGACCATCATGGCAAGAAGGCATGGCAGTGATGGTGGCCTGAAGCTGTGACAGCAGAAGCAGACACTTGCTCACATCTCCACAGACCAAGAAGCGAAGGTGGGATAGAAAGTAGATCAGTGTCCTAGTTTGTCTTCAATTGCTGTGGCAAAACTCTCTGACACCAACTTGGAGAAGGTTTTATTTGGCTCACATCTCTGGGGTCACAGTTCATCACCTAAGGAGCCCAAGATGGAAATCAGGGCAGAAACCTGGAGGCAGAAGCTGAAGCACAGGTCATGGAGGAATGCTGCTTACTGGCTTTACCCATGCTTAGTCTGCTTTCTTATATAATACTCAACAACCTGCCCAGGAGTGGCATCACCCACAGTGGGCTGGGCCCTCCCACATCACTCTACAATCAAGAAAATACTCACAGATATGGCCACAGGCCAGTCCGATAAAGGAAATTCCCCAATTGGGACTCCCTCAACCCAAGTGTGTCAAGTTGACAGTAAAGCTATCCAGCACAGTCAGGTTAGAAACCTCAGTGCCAGCTCCCCAGTAACCCACCTCCTCCAGATAGGTCCCATCTCCTAAAGTGTCTCAACTTCCCAAAACTGTACCAGCAAATGAACCTGTGGGGAACATTTTACCTAAACCATAGCTACTGGTTTGAAGTTCTGTTGCTAAAGAGCTAAGAGTTGTGCAGAAGAACACCTAGAAGCTCTGACAGAAGGATCAGCACCATAGTGCATGCTTTCTCCAAAGTCCCTCTCTAAGTTATCCTCATTAAATGTGCATGTATGTATTAGTAATACACATTAATTGTGCACATTCATGGGGTCCAGTGCAATCATGCAACACTTGCATTCAGACTGTATGAATCAAATCAGAGGAATTAGCATTTCCTTCTCTTTATCATTTGTGTGTTTGGAGCCTTAAAACTTCTCTCCTTTTTATCTTCATAAAATACATAATAGATTAATGTGAACTACAGTCAGCCCTGTGCTATGGAGCAACAGAACTTATTCTTTGTATCTGTGTTTTGTACTCATTATCCAACCTTTATCTGTCTTTATCTAACCTCTCCTATCCCTCTGCGCTTTCCAGCCTTTGATAACACTATTCCAGACTTGAGCCATTTCCCCACATCGATACTAGAAAGAATACTTTTAAAATATGTTTACTGAAGTTTTGTGCATTTCACACATCATTTCCTCAGTCTAATTTAGACTCATTTCCCTTTCCATGCCCCCCACCCCACCAGAGTTCATGCATTCTGCCATACCTGCTTTGTATCTTTTTCTGAGTCTTTTTAAAGTTTTTCAAAGCAGAGGATTATTGATTTTGGGAGAACTTTTCTGTTTCAGTTGGTTTTTGTCCCAGTTCTTTTGTTGCTGTTTTTCCCTCCAATTTGTATTGCTTCCATGCATATATATAGATATATATATATATATATATATATATATATGTCACACTTACACTAAAATTATGTCATCTGAAAATAAACTGTATGTTATTTCCAAATCATATTTCAGGATTCACATTTTTCCCTTTAAAATTTATAATACTCTAAAATATGCCTACATACCCTCCACCCATAAACCAAGATTACAAAATCTGAAAATAAGTGGTACATTAATGCTAGAACCTATTAAGGGATTCACATTATAAGAGCATAGTTGCTTTCAGAAAAAGAGGAATACAACATTAATGTTGCTCAGTTTGCCTTACAACTAGGTACTTGGTGCTAGCATCCACAAATGAGGAATACCATTCGTCATTTGTTTTTCAGGGACTGTGTTAGTTCACTTAGCATAATATCTTCTAGTTCCACCCATTTACCTGCAAAGTTCATGATGCCATCCTTTAAAAAACACTTTTATGACATATAACATAATACACAAAACGTCCTTTTGCCACTGTTGGATAGGCTGAAGCCACAGAACCACATCCACCAGCATGCTCTGTTGTCTCAGGTAGATTCAAAGATTGGGCTGGGGATCAAGGGATTTGTGTTCCTTGCACAATACCTGTATTGGTTCAGGGCAAGGTACACATCAAGTCAGGACTTTCATAACATGACCCTAAGCTAAGAACAGAGACAGAGATCTTTCTATGCCAGGGCGAGTGGCAGGTATGCAAAGAAGCAGTCACCCTTGAAATAAATCACCCAGTTCGAGCTGAGAATGAGACTCAGTGGTGGAGTGCTTGCCTAGCATGCTCAGGGGCTGGGTTTCACCCCCACCACTACAAAAATAAATGAATAAATATCACCAATTTTTCCTATGTATATCTGGCCCCAATGTCATTCTTACTGATTCTGTATGTGACCAAACAGCTAAATAAGAGGCTTTTCAATAATGTCAGAGCCATCTTGCCCAGAAAATGTTACTGCAAGCTTCCTACATAATGCCCGAAACATCACCGAAGTGCTCTCAGCTCCTTCATACCCATTACAGCCTGTGGTGTCATAGTGGCCAGAACAGTGAGTCCTCAGTCACAAAATCCCCTTGGAAAGCAGCTGATTTCTAAATCTTCACCCTTAACTGTCTTTAACTGCTCTAGAGAAGGTGCACGGCTGCCTCACTGCAATGATGGCAGTGTTTACAAAGTAAAGTACAAAACCTAACCAGTGATTGCCACTTCTAGCTCATGCATGACCAAAAAATGAGGATCTATTCAAGATGCCTTAAGAAATAGCTGAGCCAATGGTATTCCCCTAAAATTCACATTCTAACCCCCAGTACTTCAGAATTTGGCTGCATATGAAAAGAAGTTAAAATGAGGTGGCTGGGGATGAACTCTTATCCAATCTGACTAATGTCTTTATAAGAAGTGAACGTTAAGACATAGGCACAATGGGACAGCCAATGAAGACACAAGAACAGATAGGCACCTACAAGCCAAGGAAAAAAGGCCTCAAGAGAAAGCAACCCTGCTGGTACTTTGAGCTGTTCATTGAAGCTGCCACAACCGTGAGCAATAAATCTCTGCTAGTTAATCCACCCAGTCTTCACTTGTTACAGTAACACTAGGAAGCCAGCAGAAGGACTAACTATTTCGACACAGCACCACTTTAGGATTGGGACTAAATAATACATATTCATTAGCACTTACCTCCTTTGCCAGAAGACAGGTCTGGACCCACAGAAAAGCTCAAGTTTGTATATGCCTAACTGACACCAGAAACATGGAGAAAGTGTTCATTTGGCCAACAAAATAAAGTCAACTCAAGTTACAGCACAAAACATAAGGTGAGTATGCGTATAGCCATGGTGCTATAAATAACTGATTGAACAAATTAGTAGTAGAGAACAGAGCAATCTTCCGTATGGAAAAACTCCAAATAGTTTATGGACATCAATACCACCACTCTCGAGGAAGTGGAGTGCAATACCACATTCCCTAAGTGTGCACGGCACACAGTAACTTCCTTCTTTTTTTAAACTTTATGTGTATAGTGTTTTGCCTGCATGTATGTAATTGCACTAGTTACTTGCTCTTAACTGCTGAGCCATGGCTCTTCAGCCCAGTGACTTCCTTCTAATGAGTACCGTAGGGTAAAGGGGGAAAAAAGTAGCTGTGCAAGTGGAAAAACCCAACCAACACAACCTCAGCCAAGTGATCAAGGCTAAGATCAACAGAGTAAGTCATCCGCACAGTCCACATCCCTGCCATACAGGATGAGAACAGCACTCGGCTTCTGTGGTCTTTGGCGCAAGAGCTTGCAGCCCCAGTCTGATCGTGAGGAAAACACCAGACAAATCCCCAAACCCAACTAAGGAACAATCTGAAAATACTCCTCAAAACTGCCAAGGTCATCAAAAACAAGGAAAGTCTAAGGAACTTCGCCAAAAGCAGCCTAAGGATTAATGGTGATTAAATGTAATATAGTGTCCTGGACAGGACCCCGGAAAAGATATAAAAGAAAAGGATATTAGGTAAAAACTAAGAAAATCTGCATGAAGTAAAAAATGCTAAATGCACCACTTTGGTGGGGGATATTAACCATGAGGGAGTTGTGTGGTAGCAAGAGACACATGGGATATTTTGGTACCGTCCTCAGATTCCTGCAAACCTAAAACTTTTCTAAAGAGATATCTTTCTGAAAAAAATGCTAAGGGCTGCTATTGGGGTGAATTGTGAAACTATAGCAATATAGACTGGACTCTTATTTGATCAACATGCTTATACATACAAGCCCCTCCAGCTGGACAATGGGGACCTTGGGCTGTATAAGTTTGGGCATAGCTACTTGTAAATTGGTTTTACATGAAAGATGCTTGTATTCATTACTTATTATTATTTTTAAAATGAATAAAAAAAGAAAAAATGCTAATAGTAATTTATAGACACATATACTCCATAGAGTTTCTCTCCCTCACAACCTCAGCCCCGTGTGTGTGTGTGTGTGTGTGTGTGTGTGTGTATTGAGACAATCTCATACAGCCCAGTGTGTATGTGTTTTGAGACAGAGTCTCACATAGCCCAGGCTGGCCTCCAAATCATTGTGCAAGCAAGTATATAGATAAGTGTATCCACATTCTGAGATTACAGGTATGGGCCACCATTCCTGGCTACCCCACAGAATTTCAAGAAGTCTCTTTCCTTCACCATGTCTAAAGGCCCCAGAAGCTGAAATCCAGGTTGGCTGCAGGGCAGACTCAAGTCCCCCACTGGATGGCATGCCAGAATGGAAATAAAACCCCTGGAATTATCTGCAGCAACATCTGCTGGGGTCTTAGCACTGAAATTAAAAGGAGCCACACAACAGGAAAGTCACCTGAAAAAGCCCAACTGGCCACCAGTCCAATGACACTCTCTTGGTAATTTCACCTCTGCCCAGAGTCAGCTCTCAGCCTCACGGGCTCAGCAGTTACTTTCTCAGTATCTTAGAGTTAATCAGACGTGGTTGCTGACTCATACTAATAGAAATCAGCAAGCACATCATAACACAACAGGATGTCATGCTGTCAAGCAGACCCAACTGGCTAGGCCCAGTGGGGTGGGGCCTGAGAATGAACATTTCTAGCAAGTACCCAAGTGATCAATGCTGCTGCTCCTTGAACCACACTTTAAATGGCAAGAGTCTAGGCCATCCATATGGGACCCTGAGGGTCAGAGTCAATTGGTAAGCTATGGTTAGATCTGATCACAGGAAAAGGCTGACTATGTGACGGTTCAATGCATCAGGCTGCATCTCTCTGCCTTAGAGAAATAAAGCCACTACTGCCACTCAATGGCTTCCAAACTGGGGTTAACAGCTTTGAAACACAGCCAGCCTGCACTGAACTACAACCTGCTCAACCTGTCATCCGTGTTCCCTGGCACATTTGCCTGATTTCATCGTCTGACTAGTTATAGTCAGGGCCATACAAAAGCCTCCGGTGAGCAAATCAAAGCACATTAAAAAAAAAAAAAAGGGCTGGAGACATGGCCCAGTGGTTAGGAGCACTGACTGCTCTTGCAGAGGAGCTGGGTTCGATCCCCAGCACCCACACAGCTGCTGAGAACCGTCTGTAACTCCAATTCCAGGAGAAATCCAGTTCCAGAGGAATCCGACACCCTCTTCTGACCTCCATGGCATTGCACAACATGGGTGCACAAACCTACATGTAGACAGTACATTCATACACATAAAAATAAATAAAATTCAAAAAATAATAATTTAAAAAAAACCAACAGAAAACTACCTACACCAAGTAAAGGAAATCTAATCATAAATGAATGAACACATTTCACATTTTTAACATATAGACTTAGAAGGAGAAGAACTTAGGATCAGGTAGTATATTCAGGAAAAGGGAAACTGCCAGCTGATAGTTCATCAAGTCCAGCCTGCAGAAGAGTTACATGCAACGAGTGTTCTGAATAAAAAGCCTGAGGCCTCACTTATATAGTCCCTATCCTTACCCACCCCTGATTCAGTAGGCTGCGATCAGGCTTGCATATGAGCATTTTTAACGCACACACACACAAACACACACACACACACACACACACACACACTTGAAAAATACTAAAAGTCTATTTTAGTGGTTTTTCAAGCCTAGCCCACATGATAAATGTCTGAGATGAGGAGAAGAGGCCAGGAGGGGAATCCTTACACATGCCGCCACATCTCCATATCTGAGATAAGGAGAACAGGCCAGGCAGGGAATCCTTACACATGCCGCCACATCTCCATATCTGAGATGAGGAGAACAGGCCAGGCAGGGAATCCTTACACATGCCGCCACATCTCCATATGTGAGATGAGGAGAACAGGCCAGGCAGGGAATCCTTACACATGCCGCCACATCTCCATATCTGAGATGGGGAGAACAGGCCAGGCAGGGAATCCTTACACATGCTACCACATCTCCATATCTGAGATGAGGAGAACAGGCCAGGCAGGGAATCCTTACACATGCCGCCACATCTCCATATCTGAGATGAGGAGAAGAAGGCCAGGCAGGGAATCCTTACACATGCCGCCACACCTCCATGTCTGAGATGAGGAGAATAGGCCAGGCAGGGAATCCTTACACATGCTGCCACATCTCCATATCTGAGATGAGGAGAACAGGCCAGGAGGGGAATCCTTACACATGCCGTCACATCTCCATATCTGAGATGAGGAGAACAGGCCAGGCAGGGAATCCTTACACATGCCGCCCAAACCCCAAATCAACGGACCAGACGCCAGTGGGCAGTAGTGTTTCTTAAAGCTCCCTGCGCTTTGTGATTTAGAGTCCCAGTTGGGGTGGTATTATTTGTCTGGGATGTGAGGCATCAAGACCCCAACATCCCTCCCAGAACATTCTGGTTCAGATCCGAGGCAAGTGGCCTGAGTGAGTCTCATACAGAGTTTGAGAATTTTGCCCACCTTGCTCTGCTGACTCAGAAACTGGTCCTCAGCAAGCTTGCTAGGGATGTTTTTAGCCCGTTTTGGAGAACCCAACCTCCAGTATGAACTAAGAAACAGAGTTCGCTGTACTGAACACTGCCTAGCGATGAAAACCTGATGCTCTGTAGCTGAGCCTCTGCAACCCCACACCTTACACTAATAGAAAAGGTATTTCCCCACACTTAAACACTCTCAGTGATACCCACTTAGCACTGTGTGCCAGGAACACAGTCTCAGTACTTAAGAGTAACTAGTTTAAGGTTCACCACAATGTAATCAATAGGAACCATTTGAAATGCTAATGCCACAGATAGGGAAACTGAGGCACAAAAGTTGAACAAATTTCCTAGGTTAGCCAAAGTCACTGAAGGATGAATTTGAACCCAGACAGCGAAGGACTGAGGCCCACTGTCTTAGCTTAACACTATGAGCCTGTTCGGTGTACAGAAGAGCCTGCCCACACATTGCTTGCTGTGTAAAAAGCAAATGCAGGAGGGGGACCTTTATTATTTTGGACAGCCAGACATCAATCATGGGCACATGAGAACTGCCTTTACTCAGTGGCAGAAAGAACCAGTTCATTGGTTGGCATTATGTTTAAAAAAAAAATAGCCAAAGAATCCTTCCAAGGGATTTCCCAGGATGGAGACTAAAGAAAGCTACTCATGGGAACATTAGGGCGGAGGAGGCTAAGCTGTGACTGGGGTTGGCTGGGGAGTAAGTCTGGAAGGAAGAGGAGTCTTTGACTCAGAGATGACCTCAGAGATGATCTTCTTGAGGTCTAGGAATGGGATAGGAGCTTCATTCAGGTATACCTGCTCCTCGGGACGAAATTTAAGTCAGGACAAATGGCTGGAGTTGGTCTACTTTCAGGAATGGCCAGACTTACAGCTGCCTCGAGAGAAAATCCCGTGTCTCCGATTCATCTAGGGAAACACGACAGCCATCCATTGTTGTGCTGCTGCTGTGCCTCATATTTCTTCCCGAGTAGCAGTAGGGGGTGGAGGGAGAAGCTGCTAAGTCCTTCAACTCCAAATATTCTAACTTCCGGACAACAGCCTGCAGCAACTGCCTAGGTCTGCTGGAAGCCACCTTGTCCCTATCTCTGTATGTGTAGGGCTATCACGTATTACTAGCTCCAACCTTCAAGGAAGAACCACACCACAAACTTACCTCAAAGAAATCTGCCTATTTCCCAGCATTCCTAAAGCCCAATGCCGTTTTCCAGGTATGATGCTTAATCCCACTTGTCAACCTAATGAGATCAAGAATCATTTGGTCTCTGGACATGCCTTTGGGGGGTTAATTTAGCAGGAAGACTGTCTACCATGGGTGATATCATTCCCTAGCCTGTACATAAAAGGAGAAAGTGAGCTGAGCATGAGCACTGTGAATGTTACCGGCTACTGGGGCTCCTAACCCCTTGCTGTCCCCACCACCACGATCCTTGGTACACGCCTGTACCTTGAACTGTGAGCCAAAAAAGTCCTTTCTCTGAAGTCGCTTTTGTCAGAGTATTTTCTCATAGCAATGGGAAAACTATCTAAGACCTTGGGCAAGCAGCACATGTTGAAGCCTTGGCAATACTGGCCATTAAGGCTTTACGCTAAACAGAAAGTGTCGAGAAGGAGCAGATTGAAGATGCACGTAGACAAGCTTCACCCGAGTTAAGAAAAGGAATGTCTTAGTTCATCTTGGCTGCTCTAACACACTGTCATAAACTGGAGAGCTTGTCACAGCAGAAGCTAATTTTTCATTGTTCTAATGTCTAAGGTCAGGGCCGTGTCAGTGTCTAGTGAGAGCCTACTTCCTAGCTCACAGAAGACCTTCCTCTCACTGTAATCTCCAACAATAGAAGAGATAAGGGGGGCTCTTTCAGGCATCTTTGATAAGGACACTAACCTTATCCCTGAGGGTTCTGGCACCAAGACCAAATCATCTCTTGAAGGCCTCATTTCCTAGGACTACCTTAGGGTTAGGGTTTACTATGATCTGAATATTAAATGTCCACTATAGGCTCCTCATGAGTTTGAAAGTTTGATTACTAGTGGGTGGGGCCATTGAGAGTGATTACTGGGGACAGGAGCACCTGCTCTATACCCTGTTTTTTCCTTGGTCCACAGAACAAGCAGTCCCATGTTGCTGCTGCATGGCTGTAGGTGACTCCAGCTGCCAGGCCTTTCCCACCATGACAGTCTGCACCCTCTAACCACAACTGTACCCTGTAACCATGACAGTCTGCACCCTCTAACCATGACTGTACCCTGTAACCATGACAGTCTGTACCCTCTAACCATAACTGTACCCTGTAACCATGACAGTCTGCACCCTCTAACCACAACTGTACCCTGTAACCATGACAGTCTGCACCCTCTAACCATGACTGTACCCAGTAGCCATGACAGGTTGCACCCTCTAACTACGACTGTACCCTGTAACCATGATAGTCTGTACCCTCTAATCACGACTGTACCTGGTAACCATGACAATCTGTACCCTCTAACCATGACTGTACCCTGCAACCATGACAGCCTGTACCCTCTAATCACGACTGTACCTGGTAACCATGACAGTCTGTACCCTCTAACCACAACTGTACCCTGTAACCATGACAGTCTGCACCCTCTAACCACAACTGTAACCATGACAGTCTGCACCCTCTAATCACAACTGTACCTGGTAACCATGACAGTCTGTACCTTCTAACCATGACTGTACCCTGTAACCATGACAGTCTGCACCCTCTAACCATGACTGTACCCTGTAACGATGACAGTCTGCACCCTCTTACCACACTGTACCCTGTGACCATGACAGTCTGCACCCTCTAACCACAACTGTACCCTCTAACCATGACAGTCTGTACCCTCTAACCACAACTGTACCCTGTAACCATGACAGTTTGTACCCTCTAACCACGACTGTACCCCCTAATCACAACTGCAGCCTCTGACCATAACTATACCTTCCAACCATGACTGTACCCTCTCACCACAACTGTACACTGTAACCATGACACTCTGCACCCTCTAACCACAACTGTACCCTGTAACCATGACAGTCTGTACCCTCAAACCATGACTGCACCCTCTAACCATGACTGCACCCTCTAACCATGACTGTGCCCTCTAACCATGACTGCGCCCTCTAACCATGACTGTACCCTCTAAGCATGACTGTATCCTCTAACCATGACTGTACCCCCTAACCATGACTGTACCTCTAACCATGACTGTACCCTCTAACCACGACTGTACCCTCTAACCACGACTCTACCCTCTAACCATGACTGTACCCTCTAACCATGACTGCACCCTCTAACCATGACTGCACCCTCTAACCATGACTGTACCCTCTAACCATGAGTGCACCCTCTAACCACGACTATACCCTCTAACCACGACTGTACCCTGTAGCCACGACTGCACCCTCTAACCATGACTGTACCTCTAACCATGACTGTACCCTCTAACCATGACTGTACCCTCTAACCATGATTGTACCCTCTAACCACGAATGTACCCTCTAACCACAACTGTACCCTGTAGCCACGACTGCACCCTCTAACCATGACTGTACCCTCTAACCACGACTGTACCCTCTAACCATGACTGCACCCTCTAACCATGACTGCATCCTCTAACCATGACTGCACCCTCTAACCATGACTGCACCCTCTAACCATGACTGTACCCTCTAACCACGACTGTACCCTCTAACCATGACTGTACCCTCTAACCATGACTGTACCCTCTAACCACGACTGCACCCTCTAACCATGACTGTACCCTCTAACCATGACTGTACCCTCTAACCACGACTGTACCCTCTAACCATGACTGTACCCTCTAACCATGACTGTACCCTCTAACCACGACTGTACCCTCTAACCATGACTGTACCCTCTAACCATGACTGTACCCTCTAACCACGACTGTACCCTCTAACCATGACTGTACCCTCTAACCATGACTGTACCCTCTAACCACGACTGTACCCTCTAACCATGACTGTACCCTCTAACCATGACTGTACCCTCTAACCACGACTGTACCCTCTAACCATGACTGTACCCTCTAACCATGACTGTACCCTCTAACCACGACTGTACCCTCTAACCATGACTGTACCCTCTAACCATGACTGTACCCTCTAACCACGACTGTACCCTCTAACCATGACTGTACCCTCTAACCATGACTGTACCCTCTAACCACGACTGTACCCTCTAACCATGACTGTACCCTCTAACCATGACTGTACCCTCTAACCACGACTGTACCCTCTAACCATGACTGTACCCTCTAACCATGACTGTACCCTCTAACCACGACTGTACCCTCTAACCATGACTGTACCCTCTAACCATGACTGTACCCTCTAACCACGACTGTACCCTCTAACCATGACTGTACCCTCTAACCATGACTGTACCCTCTAACCACGACTGTACCCTCTAACCATGACTGTACCCTCTAACCATGACTGTACCCTCTAACCACGACTGTACCCTCTAACCATGACTGTACCCTCTAACCATGACTGTACCCTCTAACCACGACTGTACCCTCTAACCATGACTGTACCCTCTAACCATGACTGTACCCTCTAACCATGACCGTACCCTCTAACCATGACTGTACCCTCTAACCATGACTGTACCCTCTAACCATGACTTCACCCCCTAACCATGACTGTACCCTCTAACCACGACTGTACCCTCTAACCACGACTGCACCCTCTAACCATGACTGTACCCTCTAACCATGACTGCACCCTCTAACCATGACTGTACCCTCTAACCACGACTGTACCCTCTAACCACGACTATACCCTGTAGCCATGACTGTACCCTCTAACCATGACTGTACTCTCTAACCATGACTGTACACTGTAACCATGACTGTACCCTGTAACCATGACTGCACCCTCTAACCATGACTGCACCCTCTAACCATGACTGTGCCCTGTAACTATGGCTATACCCTATAACCATGACTGTGCCCTATAAGCATGAATCAAAATGAGTTCTTCCTCCCTTAAGGTGTCTCTTGTCAGGTATTTGGCATTGAGAAAGTATTAATAGATGCTTACAACAATATGAAGACTGGGGGCAAAATCCTCGGAGACCATAGCAACAAGAACGAGAGGGACTTTCCAGGTGCCTGCAGCAGCAGTACGGCATTCTGAATGGAGTGGCTCTTATCCCAGGATGAATTATCCACTGTCTCCCTGTGGGCTGTGGACAGCTCTGGGACCACAGGGATCAACTTGAAGGCAGACAGAATTGTGCAGGCAAACCCCACCCTTGATCAAAAGCAGGATTGAAAGCTGAGGTTCCCATGAGACTGAGATTCCCTTACAAGGGCAAGGGCAGATAAGCTAGGTACAGACATCCATGGGTGAGGAAGCAGATGAGCAGGCAATGTATAGCCATGCCTAGAGGAAAGCCCAGTAAACAAATGTGAACACACAGGGGATTTTCAGTAATAGCAATAAGTCAGCAAATATTTTATTTTATTTTTGTATTTTTGAGACAAAGTCTCACTGTAGCCCCAGCTTGCCCAGAACTCACTGTGTAGACCAGGCTGGCCTTGAGTTCATAGAGATCTTCCTGCCTCTGCCTCCAGGGTGCCGGGATTAAAGGGCATGGGCCACCACACCCAGCCATCATCAGCAAATTTTTTTTAATGTTCAAAAATATTTTATTCAAGATTGTTTTTAAAACACTGAAAGAATTCAAAGAGAATATTTTATTAGTAGAATAGCACATCTCTTTATTCTACTGTGTCTGGCTACAGGGTTTCTCTCTCTCTCTCTCTTTCTTTTTCTGTGTGTGTCTCACTTTCTTCTTCTAGTTATCTCTATTTTCACACTGGAGTTTGATCCTAGAAAGGCATCCTTTCCTTTTTTGTGAATATTGCATAACAGAGGAAAGGGCCATATCTCTCTGTGTTGTTTGCTCCATGAAATACACCAACTAACAATATGAAAGTAATATTTTCCTTGTAAAATATTTTACATTTGAATAATTATAGCTTCACTTGAATCTGCAAGAAACAAAAAAGAGAAAACCCGAGTTTCTTTTATCTAATCCACCTCTACAACGACGTGCTTCAAGACCTATAGTACAATACCAGTGCTAGGATATTTACACTGATAAAACGAGGATGACACAGTATTTCCAGCAAAATCCAATTCACTTCCTCTCTACTCCATTTTAGAGTCTAGTGGCCATTAATGTAATGTTCTATCATTTTGCTATTTCAATATGTAAGACATATATTCATATGAAATGTAACCACCAGACTACCTTTTTCACTCAATGGAATCCCCTGGAGGTCCCTCATCAGCAAATATTTTAAATCATCTATATTTCAATTTTATTGAGTTTTTACCATGATTTATCTGAAAATTTATAAAACATAATTCTAAAAATAACACCTCAGATTAAAATGATTGAAGTTGATGGAAAAGTATATTATTTTTCAAGCCTAATATTATGTGTTTTTTTGTGTTTTATTTGTCTGGTATATATTTCCTTCAGGAAATATATACCAGACAAATAAAAATTAATGGTTCAGAGTTTAGTTTTTTTTTTCTTCCTCCATCCAAGAAATAATTGCTGACATTTAAGTTTTATGACTGTTTCCAGGCAGGCTCCACCCGCGTTTGCCCCCACGGTGCGATCCTCTTAAAAACCCAGGCCCACTGTTGTTCCTTTGTGCGTTCAAAAGTCATGATCTCCTTTATGTGCTACACTGATAGTGACTTCTCCGCTGGCAAACAGAGCCGTACCTGCTTGCAAGCCAGAGCAGTCAACATAAGCAACAGCACCAAACGTTTAGTACATTCTCAGCATAACACATGCAAACAAGCCTAATGTGCCTGTCAACCATTTGCTGTACATCCATGAGAAATAAACTTGAATTCTCAAAAAGATGTTTTGGAAAAACGATCAAGGTAAGGTAATGATCCTTTATATATTTAGATAACCTTTCTAACAGAGCAAAATACGAAATTGTATTTTAATCAACTATTTGCCCGAATCTCTCACATAACTAACTGTAGTCATGGGGGGAGGGGGGCAGCTTCGTCACCACTGTGTGAATATTCTGCATAGAATATAGCAAATGTTCAAGAGAAATCTGTGAAAAGAAAGGAAGTTGCCTAAGGTGAAAACAAATCTTCCATGCATTTGTGAAACATCTTCAAATACAGCCAGTAAAAATGAAGGAATTTGATGAGCCTCTCCAGCAAACACCTTCATGCCTTTACATTTACATTCATGTGGCATTTATGCACCTTACTTAGTTAAAAGGAGAGACAGGGAGGAAGCTACCTCATTAGCACTCATATGAGAAACTCAGAAGAGCACCATCACCTGCTGGTCGCTGTTTCCTGGGAAACGTCTTGACCTTTCTTTTCTTGTGTGTGTGTGTGTGTGTGTGTGTGTGTGTGTGTACATCCACACATTTCTGCATGCACATGTGTTCACACATGTGGAAGCCTGCGGTTGATGCTGGGCATCCTCTCCAATTGCTCTCTGACCTTACTCACTGAGACATGATCTCTCCATCAAACCAGAGCTCCCATATGGCTAATCTCAAGTAGCCAGCAGCGCATCTGGGAATCTGGTCTCTGCCTTCTAAGACTGGAATTACAGACAGGCCGCCTGTACTTATGTGGGTTCTGAGCATCTGAAGGCCTGTCCTCATGCTGGCACAGCAAGCACTTTAACGACAGAGCCTTCTCCCTGGCCCCATCTTCCTTTGCTTTTCTTAGGCCAATATCTCCCTCTATAATCCAGGCTGGCCAGGAATTTACTATGTAGTCCAAGCTAACCTCAAATTTGTACAAATCCTCCTGCCTCAGAAGCCCTCCTCCCCAACTGCTGGGATGTCAGGCTTGAGCCACACTGCCAGCTACATAAAACTCATTTCCTACTCTGGAGAATGACATTATAATAAAAGTTTCTTGCAAGAATTAAGTAGGCTCATAATAGCTACCATTTATAGAGTTCTTACATATTAAAAATTACATTTTATAGTCGTTTACATACAAAGTCTCATTTTAATCCTTAGAACAACCCAATGATTCCTTTCTGTTCTACAGATGAAGACATGGAGGCATTTAGACATATGGCTACTTGCCCAAAATTGGGCATACAAGGCCCAGGACAGAAACACAGTCTGGCTCTCAAGCTGCTGCCTCTCTGTTGTGTGTGCATCTAGACTGTCTGCAGACACAGAAGAGAGGAAACCAGTGTCTGCAGTACTTGATGCATTTTTTATTTAAATACCCTTATTTATCCTTTAATCTTTATGATTTACAAAAATGGCCTGCTCAGAAAAACAATATTCTAAAACAGGATTTATGAAACCTGAAATTACTACAAATGTTGACAAAAATCACCATAATGGGCCAGGCTTGGGGACTGTGCTGGATAGCTTTAGTGTCAACTTGACACACCTGGGTTGAGGGAGCCTCAACTGGGGAATTGACTCCATTGGATTGGCCTGTGGCCACATCTGTGGAGTATTGTCTTGATGGTCGAGCAGTGTGGAAGGGCCCAGCCCACAATGAGTGGTGCCACCTGGGCAGGTAGTTATGTATGGTATAAGAAGGCAGGCTGGGCATGAGCCAGAGCGAGCAAGCCAGTGAACAGCACTTCTCAATTGCTTGTGCTTCAGCTCCTGCCTCCAGGTTCCTGCCTTGAGTTCCTGTCTTGGGCTCCCTAAGTGATGAACTGTGACCCAGGAGATGTAAGCTGAATAAACCCTTTCCTCCCCAAGTTGGTGTTGGTCAGAGTGTTTTGTCACAGCAATGGAAGGGAAACTAGGAGAGGGACACAAACCTTTAATGCCAGCACTTGGGAGGCAGAGACAGACACATCTCTGAGTTTAAGGTTAACCATTTCCAGGCCAGTCAGGACTACATAGTGAACCCCGTTTTTTGGAATTGGCATACTGCCTCTTACATGCTACTGGGGTTGAGATGTCACTTGTACTATTACCACTAGAAGCTCTGTGAACACACAAAAGCCTATTTAGGATCCCATGTAGCATAGGCTGTATCAGGTTGTGAGATCCAGAAACCCATTGGAATGCAGAGACACCTAAGACCAGAGGTCCAAGAACCTGCTCTACCAGGCCAGCCTTTGGTTCTGCTAAAGTAGGCCACCACTGATTACTCAGGAATCTTCAGCCTTGCCTTCTGACCCACCCCACCCTCACTGAATCCCACTCCCACCTTCTCCCTTAAATTCCCAAGCCAGATGCCATTCTGGGCTTGGCTCTCTCTCTCCCCTGAGCCTACCCCGGCTACCCTGAATTAAACTTTGCTCCAAAGAACTTAGACCTCGTGGCCTTTCATTCTGGGGGGAGCACTCCATAACCTTACATTCTTGTGCCGGTGACTCAGATCGCCGTTTTGCCCACCCCCCCCCCGCCCCTTGGAGCAGCTTCGGGGTAGCTGGTAAGCTGGATACCGAGCACAGGCTACAACAGCATCCACCAGCATTCGGCCAAAGGTACCTTCTCTTCTCTCCTTATCCTACCCTACTCTATTCCCGTGTGACTGTGCGTGAGAGTTAAAAGTGTGTGTTATGGTTCCACAGCTCTTGGGCTACGGAATCTGATTGGGCCCTAACCCGCGGTTCCGCCGAAGTCATTTCACCTCATCGGGCACTCATCACACTCGTGATGACCGAGCATGGGGTTTATACGTGTGGCCCTCATGGTAAGACTTCCTAAGTCGCCTCGCAGGCGGCCAGATGGACGGGCACCTGAGTGAGGGGAGATTCCATCTCCTACCCTACCTTCTGTGTAACCCTGTGTATGTTCTGCCCCCTCTAGCTGCCCCCTCTACCTTGACACTTCTTGTTCCCATCCTCTTTTTCCATTCTTTTTAGTCTCCCATTATAGCCGTTTCCGTTTTTGGATCCCTGAGTGCTGGCTAAGTCAGGGATTCCCTCCGATTTTCCCAGTCCAGTTTGCTGTCTATTACCAGGATGCTGGGGACAGACTCTGGACCCGAATTCTGGCCTCCTCTGTGATTTTTTGGATGCCAACTTCACAGACCTGTAGGCCCCAATTTCCGAGACTCCCACACTGGTCACACGGACCTGGGGTCTCTGAGCGCCCACTTAGAACTAGGGCGGATGCGCCTTAGCACTCGGGTGGGTGCTGAGACTAAAAAGAATCTATTTCCTTCCTACAGACCTCTTCTCTCTCTCACTCTCTTCCTCTCCCCTCTTCCTCATCCTCTGACTCCTAATATGGGAGCCTCAGACTCTAAAGGAGAGGCCCTGGGCCTCATACCCTTGGAGTGTCTCCTACACTCTTTAAGACAACTCAACCTCTCCAAGGAAATTAGTGAGAGACTCTGCTCTACTATCTGGCCAGGATATCAATTAACTAACAATGCTGCCTGGCCTGAGACAAGTACCTTAGACCCCCAATTCTCACAGCTTTGAGAGACTTCTGCCAGTGCTCCGGTAAATGGTCAGAATGCTTGTAAGTACAGGCATTCTTTGCCCTTCTCTCACGTCCCTCTCTCTACCTCTCTTGCCACCCTCATCAGGTTCTCCTTGCCAAATCAGCGATGCCCAAGTTCTGGTCACAAACAACTAAGTAGGCCTCCCATCCCCCTCCCTATACACTAGACCTGAACTCCACCTCTGCTTTTGACCTCATGTGGCTGACCTAGGCTCTCCTCTGTGCCTCTCTTTCTCTCTCTCTCTCTCTCTCTCTCTCTCTCTCTCTCTCTCTCTCTCCCTCTCTCTGTCCCTGTCCCACCCCTTTCTCTCTGCCCCCTGCCATGCTGTCTGGTCCCACCACGTGTCTGCAGGCGGCTCACGCTGGCAATCCCACATGGAAGTAAAGCATGCTCCTAGAGTGACCTATGCCTCCTGTGCCTTTTTTGTTTCCTGCTTTTTACACTTAATATTATTGGTGCCATGACATTTTGCAACCCCTGGACTTGCCAGCCGAGTATTTCTCCAGACAACTGGCTTCAGGATGAGGTACCGCTCTGCTCTCGCCCACTCTCCTGTCTCTCTCTCTCTCCACTTCATTCCCCTTGTACTCCTCCCTTCTCCCTCTGCTTCTCTCAGCATTAGCCCCTCATTGTTTTGAATCCACAGGCTTGAACTGGGTTCCCGTGCAAAGGCGGTACTCTCTCCTGCTTCCCTCCATCTTCCTTCTCCCTCCTTCTCTCTGTCTGTACTTCCTTCATACAGCTCTCTCCTCTCCCCAGTCTGCTGCACAGCTGCCCCATTTCTGCTGAGCCACAACAAGACCACATGGCAGGAAGCCTGAATTTACATCAGACCTTGTAATAACTAATGCTATATTTCTATATTCTAATTCTCTTGCAATTTATTTAATGGCATATTCTGATCCTTTCACAATTTTGGTTTTTTTATATTTTGTTTACAAAACTTGCCTAAATTTTAAGGAATTATTTCAGATTTTGACATTTTCCATTTCATTGTTTTTCCTGGCTGGGACTATAGGGAAACCCTATCGTCAACAGATACAAAAAAAAGCTGCAAATATCTTTTTTTCCATCCACAGCATGTGTCAACACCAGATGACACACTATATATTTTACTGATTTGTGTCCCCCCAGTTCAGGTTCCCGGCTTCCTGAGGACAGGAGCTTTCACCATATCCATCCACTGTTTTTTCTGGAGCCCCTGAAGGAGATGACACTTATTTAATTGCTTCATGACACTCATGGCCCTTGATGCAATCTCCCAATCATTGACTCTTGACTTAATTTCTTTCTTTCTTTTTAAAGATGGATGGTGGATTTCTTTTTATCAAGGAGTTCAACCCCGAATTATTCATTCGAGGCCAGCAGTCTTATGTCATGCACAATTTAGGTAGTTTAGATAGAAGATGACAGCAGCCCCGCTGTCTGATGCCGAAATAGTACAAAGAAACCGAAAGCAAAGAAATAGAGGAATTGCCAAGAAAGGAATAAGTAAAGAAAGAATGAAAGAACAGAGACACGAGATTTTGAAATCGAGAACTTAAAAGTAGGAGAATGGAAGACTAGACAAGAAGGCACATGGAGGAGA
>VZQC01014887.1:379731-426078 GCA_009823505.1 Rhizomys pruinosus
GAGAGAGAGAGAGAAAGAAAGAAAGAAGAAAAGAAAGAAAGAAAGAAAAGAGAGAGAGAGAGAAAGAAAGAAAGAAGAAAAGAAAGAAAGAAAGAAAGAAAGAAAGAAAGAAAGAAAGAAAGAAAGAAAGAAAGAAAGAAAGAAAGAAAGAAAGAAAAAAAAGAGCGAGCCCAGGCTGGGCATGGTGGTGCACGCCTTTAATCACAGCACTCGGGAGTCAGAGGCAAGCAGATCTCTGTGTGTTCAAGGCCAGCCTGGTCTATATAGAAAGTTTCAGGACAGCTGGAGCTATAGGGAGACCCTGTCTCAAAAAGATCTTGGAGATTCTTCTACATAAACTACAGAAAAGGACATCATCGAGCAAGTACCTGCTTATGTGAACTGAGTTCATAATGCATAAGCATCACAGGGTTTGAATTTGGACCTTGGGCTTCAGGCTAACATGCCATGCAAATTATCTATCTATCCTTCCAACACTCAGCCTACAAATCACTAATTATAAGAATACTCAACCTAATAAACATGCTGTTAGACTTCAACTGACTTAGGTGAGAATTAAATGATTTTAAGTAAAGATTAAGTCCCTGTAACGTGTTAGAGTGTGACACATGCATGTAACATGTTTTTCTACAAGTTGCCATAACAATATCTAGTAAAAACTAAGTGAAAAAAATAAAAAATATTTTTTAAAAAATTAAGCGAAATTTTAAGTGGAGAAGATAAAGTCAAATTTGGTTGAAGATCTGAACTTAAACGCTAGTTAATGCTAGGTTACCCAAGCTTTAGATTTTTAAGTTTTATAAAGCAAATTCATAACAAAGCCTTCAGAGATCAGTGAAGTGCAGTGCAGTTCCCACAGGGTGCAGTTCAACGATTCCCAAGGAAGGATAAAAAAAGTTTTAACAGAGCACACTTTCATAACTCTTGTAGTCATCTGTTAAAAACAGATGTTGAAGGGCTGGAGAGATGGATTTGAGATTAAGAGCACCGGCTGCTCTTCCAGAGGACCTAGGTTTGGTTCCCAACACCCACATGGCAGCTGACAACTGTCTGTAACCTCAGTCCCAAGGGATCTGACCCCCTCTTCTGGCCTCTGTGGGCACTGTATACACATGGTGCACTTAAATACATGCAGGAAAAACACACACATAAAATAAAAATTAAATATTTTTTAGAAAAAATAGTTATCAGAATCTATGTTGTTCAATATGAAAATTAAGGAGGAAAATATCCTCCTTAGCCCCCCAAAATGAAACATACTGAATTAATGGATTAAATAAAGAGTCCCAATTACCTTCCCAGAATCTTTATCAGAGGCTTTCTCAAGACCAGGAAAGCCTTTCATTCCCCTCCAAGTTGAGACCCCTGAGGCGGTTGTATTCAAGCTCTAATTGTGACTCTCTGGGGGCAGTCACTAGACCCATGCATGTACGAGACTCACCCAAAATATTTTCTTACCTTTCTTCCAACCATACACTAAACTACTGCTGTATTTAAGAAGTAAACTTTGAGCCTCTTTCAGGAAAAGTTTCTACCTCCAACTGAACATATTATCCCTTTAACCTCCCAACTGCTCTGTGATCAGCACCCCATATACTCAAAAGGATGCCAATAAACCAAGGGGGTGATTTCAGAATAAAACAGCCCACATGAAGCATATAAGGTAACTGGCATCTAGACTAATAATCTAAGTATTAAGACACTATCCCACTTGACAAGAGTTTTTATTAGCTCCAAGGAAGGCCAGTGTTTTGAATCAACTGCTCAGACAGGAACTCCTAGAGAGGATATAACCTCAGAGAAGTCTGAATGCTTCTAAATACCACAATCATACCTGCCAATTAATAGAGCCCATAGACCATCCTGGGCATTCTACTGTGTATCATTCCACTTAGCCCAAACGGCCCTGGAAACTAGAATCATCATCTCCATTTCTGAGATGAGCAAACCAAGTCTCAAAGAGGTCAGTCACTGGCCCAAGATCATGTGGCTAGCAAGTGACAGGACACAGGGTCTTCTTAATGCCAAAGCCAGAATTCTTTCTCCAGAAACATCTTACTTTTCTTCCACTAGTCTGAAACTCACACCATTTTCTGCTCTTTAAATGTCTTTAAATGTGAGACACTGACACTATTCCACTAATTCACTCACTCAGGTGAGCACATCAGATTAACCCTTACTATCACAGAGCGGATGGGACTGTGGGAAGAGGCTAAAAGGCAGCCTCTTGATCAGTTTGATCAGTGCCCAACAAAGCAGAGAAAAGTAAAGGATGGGTATGTGGCCAGCTGTCACAGTACGACAGTGACAGCCAGAGAGTGGCCACCCACCATAGGCATCACATTCTGAACTAGCAGTAAGAACTAGAGTTGTTCTGCTAAACAATTCTATTAAAAGAACTGTCCTGGAAATACATGTGAGAACATCCTCAAGTGAAGGCGGGGCATATAGTCACGAATGTGAATACGAAGGGACTTCAAGAACTTGATGCTATTCCTTATCATCAGTCTAAGGGACACTGATACCTTCTTGGTTGGTTTTTAACAGTGAGTTGGAGGGGCTCATTCATTTAGTCATCATATTCAAGCACATACTGTGTACCTGCTCCTAGATCTGATTTCCATCTACCAGGTCCTCATGTCACATAGGAAAAATGGCATCTTTCTCTTTGGGCTGAATGATCCACAGACTGTCTTTGGCAGGAAACTTTTTGCCCTTTTGGTTCTAGCTGGGTAGAAGCTAGCCTGAGACTTCAGACCTGTAGGAAGCAGAAGCTCTGCCTGCAATGCCACCCAGCATCCTCTATGAGCATCTTTAGGACCAGAGAAGATCCATGAGGCTAGATCATAGTCATCTCAGGACCAAAAGGAACTGTGCCTCTTAATCACAGCAAGGAGGACAGGGGATGTGACTAACATTCTTTGCTGAGAACACAGACCATCCCTTTATGAATGGAACAAAAAGAAATGAACATAGAGCTGGCAATATGGCTAAATGAGTAAGGTGCTTGCTGCCAAGTCTGATGGTGAAAGGAGAGGACTATCTCCCTCAAGTTGTCCTCTGATCTCCACATGTGCACCTTGGCCCTTGTCATGGTTAATCCTGGGTGTCAACTTGACTGGACTAAGGAACAAATAAGAGAAAAGGGTCTTCTGATTGGACCACCTCAACCCGGATGGCCCATCCCAAATGTGGGTGTTACCTTCTGCCGGCAGGCAGTATTTAAGGCCACAGCAGCGGGAGCTGGCCCCTTTTTCCTTCTTCCTGCGGCTTGCCTCTCTCTCATCTGGTGAGTTTGTCTTGCTGCTGTGATCAACCTTTCGGATCCCAGCGTGTACTGAGACTGGCAGATCTCCTGGAATCCATTCGGGCCTTCAGCACTAGACTGGGACTCCTGAGACATCCAGCCTTGCGGACTGAGCAGTTCCCTGGATTCCCGGCCTCTCCAGTTCGGCGCTACTGTTGAGCTCCGTCACGTGAGCAAATCAATAAATTGTATATAGTTATATATATTCATCCTGTTGCTTCTGTTTCTTTAGAGAACCCTGACTAATACAGATTTTGGTACCAGAAGTGGTTCTAGAGAAACAGAATTGAAAGGATGAATTTCTTTAGTGGGCTTGGTAGCCTCTGGAGCCAGCTCTCCAACCCAATGAAGCCTAGAGTTACTGAAGGCTCTCCTGGTGGCATGAAGAGGAATGATAATCCTTGGTGCAGACTATTTGATCTAATTATGAAGATAGATCCATTTGACTCACCTAACTCACCTCTTGTGAGAAGCAAGGAATTTAGCGACTCTATATATAAAACGTTCGAGAAATTGCAGAAAAATCAGGAAAATAATGATGTTGCCTTGTTGCTCCTAGCATGTCTGGATAAACTGTTAGACGAAAATATGGAGCTCGGTGATAAAAATGACCAGCTCCGGATTCGAAACAACAGTTTAAAGGTTTCCAAGTGTGCTCTGGAAGAGAATCTTCTCTCCAGCAGCCAAAGAGCTAAAGCAGCAGAAAATCAAGCTGGAGCCCTTATTATACGGTTGGCTGATTTACAACGCAAATTTAATTCCCAGCCACGAAAAGTGTCAGCAGTTAAAGTGAGAGCACTGGTGGGGAAAGGGTGGAACCCTGAAACTTGGGATGGAGATGTGTGGGAGAACTATGATGATGAGGATTTTGAACCCTCGGATTCTGAGGGATTTTCTTTATCTGAGGAATTAACCTCCCCACCCTCAGCAGAGAATCCACACCCTGCAGATCCCTCCTCCCCACCCTTGCCTGAGGAAATTAATCCCCCCCTCCCAGTGGGAGCTGATGTCCCTCAGGGCCCAACAATTGTTGCCTCTAGACCTATAACCAGATTGAAGTCTAAGCAAGCCCCTCAAGGTGAGATAGAAAGTGTGGTCCACGAGGAGGTGCGATATACTACTAAAGAAATTAATGAGTTTGCTGATTCATTCCGGCAGAAGCCTAAGGAATATGTGTGGGAATGGATTTTAAGGGTGTGGGATAATGGTGGAAGGAATATAAAATTGGATCATACTGAGTTTATCGATATGAGCCCACTGAGTAGAGATTCTAGGTTTAACATGGAAGCTCGAGCAGTTAAAAAAGGTGTTAAAAGTTTATTTGAATGGTTGGCTGATGTATTTATTAAAACATGGCCTACTAACAGCGAGTTAGAGATGCCTGATATTCCTTGGCTTAGTATTGATGAAGGGATTGTGAGGGTCAGGCAGATGGGCATGCTCGAGTGGATTCGAAGTGTAAAACCACATTCTCCACAATATGAGGACCCAGAGGACATGCCACTCACTGAATTTATAAGATGGAAAGTACTGAGAGAGACACCAGAACATTTGAAGAGCTTTGTTTTTGCTCTATTTCTTATGCCAGATCTTACAGTTAGAGAAGTTGTGGCTCGTTTGCATAAATTAAATGTACACGTAGTAGGTCTAACAGGACCTCAGGGTAGGCGTCAGGTGGCAGCACTGAATCGCAGAAGGCCAGATGAGCGTAGTTACAGTAATTATCATAATGGGTGGCAAAGGCAAAACAATACCTATAATGGCATGACCCGAAATGATCTTTGGAACTGGCTAATTAATCATGGTGTTCCCAGGAACCAAATACATAAGAAGCCTACTAAGTTTTTATTTGATCTGTATAAGCAGAAAAGCTCTAGAACGAATGACAGGAAGTCAACATTTGATTTTAGGAGTAGCGAATCCCGCCCAGTTGACCGGTTTCCAGACTTGAGACAGTTCACAGACCCAGAACCCCTTGAATGAAGGGGTGGCCGGGTTCCAGTGAGGAAGGACCTTGTCACAATACCAAAGAGTTATGCTGTTTGCCTTCCTCCTGTCCTTCCCCAGAGGGACCTGAGGCCTTTTACTAGGGTAACTGTACACTGGGGAAAAGGAAATAATCAGACTTTTCGAGGCCTATTGGATACTGGTTCTGAGTTGACACTGATCCCAGGAGACCCTAAAAAGCATTGTGGCCCTCCGGTTAAAGTAGGGGCCTATGGAGGTCAGGTGATAAATGGAGTTTTGGCTGAAGTCCGACTCACGGTGGGCCCAGTGGGTCCCAGAACGCATCCCGTAGTTATTTCCCCAGTCCCAGAATGTATAATTGGGATAGATATAATTAGAAATTGGCAGAATCCCCACATTGGTTCCCTGATCTGTGGAGTGAGGGCTATTATGGTTGGAAAGGCCAAATGGAAACCATTGGTGTTGCCTCTACCAGGGAAAATAGTGAACCAAAAACAGTATCGTATCCCTGGAGGGATTGCGGAGATTAATGCCACTATCAAGGATTTGAAAGATGCAGGGGTGGTGATTCCTACCACATCTCCATTTAACTCTCCAATTTGGCCTGTGCAAAAGACAGATGGATCATGGAGAATGACAGTTGACTATCGAAAACTCAACCAAGTAGTGACACCAATTGCAGCCGCTGTACCAGATGTGGTGTCCTTACTCGAGCAGATTAATATGTCTCCTGGTACCTGGTATGCAGCTATTGATCTGGCCAATGCTTTTTTCTCAATACCGGTTCATAAGGACCACCAGAAGCAATTTGCTTTCAGCTGGCAAGGCCAACAGTATACCTTTACTGTCTTACCTCAGGGGTATGTTAACTCTCCAGCGTTGTGCCATAACTTAGTTAGAAGGGATCTTGATCGCCTGACTCTTCCACAAAATATCACACTGGTCCACTATATTGATGATGTTATGTTGATTGGACCCAGTGAACAGGAGGTAGCAGCTAGCCTAGACTTGTTGGTAAAGCATATGCGCATGAGAGGATGGGAAATAAATCCAACTAAAATTCAAGGGCCATCTACCTCGGTGAAGTTTCTAGGAGTTCAGTGGTGTGGAGCATGCAGAGACATTCCTTCTAAGGTAAAGAATAAGTTGTTGCACCTGGCCCCTCCCTCCACCAAGAAAGAAGCACAACGTCTGGTGGGTCTTTTTGGATTCTGGAGGCAGCACATTCCTCATCTGGGTGTGTTACTACGACCCATATATCAGGTGACTCGTAAGGCAGCAAACTTTGAGTGGGGCTTGGAACAGGAAAAGGCTCTTCAACAGGTCCAGGCTGCGGTGCAGGCTGCTCTGCCCCTAGGGCCATATGATCCAGCAGACCCAATGGTGCTTGAGGTATCAGTGGCAGATAGAGATGCTGTCTGGAGTCTGTGGCAGGCTCCCATAGGGGAATCACAGCGGAGGCCCTTGGGATTTTGGAGCAAGGCTCTACCTTCATCTGCAAACAACTATTCTCCTTTTGAGAGACAGCTCTTAGCCTGCTATTGGGCCTTAGTGGAAACTGAACGTTTGACAATGGGCCACCAAGTCACCATGCGACCTGAGCTGCCCATCATGAGCTGGGTGTTATCTGACCCACCAGACCATAAAGTAGGACGTGCACAGCAACAGTCCATTGTCAAATGGAAGTGGTACATACGGGACAGGGCCCGGGCAGGCCCTGAGGGCACAAGCAAGCTACATGAAGAAGTTGCCCAAATGCCTATGGTTCCCACTCCTGTTACAATGTCTCCTGGGCTTAAGCATGCACCTATGGCTTCATGGGGTTTGCCCTATGATCAGTTGACTGAGGAAGAGAAGACTAGGGCCTGGTTTACTGATGGTTCTGCACGCTATGCAGGCACCACCCAGAGGTGGACAGCTGCAGCATTACAGCCAATTTCTGAAACAACCCTAAAGGACACTGGTGAAGGAAAGTCTTCACAGTGGGCAGAACTTCGGGCAGTGCACATGGTTGTGCATTTTGCCTGGAAGGAGAAATGGCCAGAGGTTCGATTATATACTGATTCATGGGCTGTAGCCAATGGTTTGGCTGGATGGTCAGGGACTTGGAAGGAGCATGACTGGAAAATTGGTGAGAAAGACATTTGGGGAAGAAGTATGTGGATAGAGCTCTCTGAATGGTCAAAGGATGTGAAGATACTTGTGTCTCATGTAAATGCTCATCAAAAGGTGATCTCAGCAGAGGATGAGTTTAATAATCAAGTAGATCGGATGACTCGTTCTGTGGATAGTCAGCCTCTTTCTCCAGCTATCCCTGTTGTTGCTCAATGGGCCCATGAACAAAGTGGTCATGGTGGCAGAGATGGAGGTTATGCATGGGCTCAACAGCATGGACTCCCACTCACTAAGGCTGATCTGGCTACAGCTGCTGCCGAGTGCCAGATTTGCCAACAGCAGAGACCAACATTGAGCCCCCGATATGGTGCTATTCCCCGGGGTGACCAGCCAGCAACCTGGTGGCAGGTTGACTACATTGGACCACTTCCATCATGGAGGGGACAGCGTTTTGTTCTTACAGGAATAGATACTTATTCTGGTTATGGATTTGCCTTTCCTGCACGTAATGCTTCTGCCAAAACTACCATCCAGGGACTTACGGAATGCCTTATCCACCGTCATGGTATTCCTCACAGCATTGCTTCTGATCAAGGAACTCACTTCACAGCCAAAGAAGTGCGACTGTGGGCCCATGGTCATGGTATCCACTGGTCTTACCATGTTCCCCACCACCCAGAAGCAGCTGGCTTGATAGAACGATGGAATGGCCTCTTGAAGACACAGTTACAGCGCCAATTAGGTAGCAATACCCTGGAGGGCTGGGGCAAGGTTCTCCAGCAAGCAGTATATGCTTTGAATCAGCGTCCACTATATGGTACTGTTTCTCCTATAGCCAGAATTCATGGGTCCAGGAACCAAGGGGTGGAAGTGGGAATGATTCCACTCACTATCACCCCTAGTGACCCAGTAGGAAAATTTTTGCTTCCTGTACCCACGACCTTGCGTTCTGCTGGTCTAGACGTTTTGGCTCCAATGGGGGGAGTGCTTTTGCCAGGAGATACAGCAAACGTTCTATTGAACTGGAAGCTAAGACTTCCCCCTGGCCACTTCGGGCTTCTACTGCCTTTAAGCCAACAGGCTAAGGAAGGAATAACAGTAGTAGGAGGAGTGATTGATCCAGACTACCATGGGGAAATTGGACTTTTTCTCCACAATGGGGGCAAGGAAGATTATGTCTGGAAGGCAGGAGATGCTGTAGGGCGCCTTCTGGTGCTACCATGTCCTATGATTAAGGTCAATGGGAAACTCCAACAACCCAAACCAGACAGGACAATAAATGGCCCAGACCCTTCAGGGATGAAGGTATGGGTCACTCCTCCAGGGAAAGAGCCAAGACCTGCAGAGGTGCTTGCTGATGGCGGAGGAAATACAGAATGGGTAGTAGAAGAAGGTAGTCATAAATATCAGCTGAAGCCACGGGACCAGTTGCAGAAACGTGGATTATAATAGATATTAACCTTCGTCCTATTTGGTTAAGAATGTGCTTGTTTATATATGTATATATATATATGTATATATGTATGTATATTAAGTGGATACTTGTGTTCCCCTTTGAATGTGCAACTGAGATATGTGTTAAGTGTTGTCATATTTAGGTTATTAGATACTGAAGGACTAAGTTCTTCTCAAGGACATTACCACCTACTCTAAGATATAATGCTTTGCTATTGCACATGAGATACTTATAACATGTTAGGTGGAATTATGACCCTGCCATCGTTTGCAATTGACATTTAAGCAGAGGCTATTTATTGGGTGTCAAGTTGACAAGGGGTGGACTTGTCATGGTTAATCCTGGGTGTCAACTTGACTGGACTAAGGAACAAATAAGAGAAAAGGGTCTTCTGATTGGACCACCTCAACCCGGATGGCCCACCCCAAATGTGGGTGTTACCTTCTGCCGGCAGGCAGTATTTAAGGCCACGGCAGCGGGAGCTGGTCCCTTTTCCTTCTTCCTGCGGCTTGCCTCTCTCTCATCTGGTGAGTTTGTCTTGCTGCTGTGATCAACCTTTCGGATCCCAGCGTGTACTGAGACTGGCAGATCTCCTGGAATCCATTCGGGCCTTCAGCACTAGACTGGGACTCCTGAGACATCCAGCCTTGCGGACTGAGCAGTTCCCTGGATTCCCGGCCTCTCCAGTTCAGCGCTACTGTTGAGCTCCGTCACGTGAGCAAATCAATAAATTGTATATAGTTATATATATTCATCCTGTTGCTTCTGTTTCTTTAGAGAACCCTGACTAATACAGCCCTCCCAACACATACCAAATAAACAAAAATGTAATAAATTTTTGAAAAGAAATGAATGCATATACAAACAAAGGAATATATTTTAAGTCTGATTCCTAAAGATTATAGTTATGTACAGTTTTTCCAGGAATATACTTCTTTTTTTAATTTTTTAAAATTTATTATTTTTTATGTGTATGAGTGTGCTATCTGCATGTAGGTTGGTGCATCCTGGAACTGGAGTTAAAGACAGTTCTTAGCCACCATGTGGGTGCTGGGAATTGAACCCAGGTCCTCTGCAAGAGCAGTCGGTGCTCTTAACCGCTGAGCCATCTCTCCAGCCCTTCCAGGAATATATTTCTACAAAAGCAGAATATGATTACTGAAGAACTCTAGGCATACCCAGGCATTTGGGAGGGTAGCAAAGGTTATTCCTGAAGCAGTAACATAAGCAGCAAATCTGACCTACGGAAAAAACTATTTTTAACATTCTTTATATGACAAAATTAATTTTATTGGGAGTTGTAAAAAAGAAACAAAACGAAAGATCAGAAAAGCACAGAGAGAAATATTTTTATTTTACTGAATTCAGTATAAGTGATCATGTCAACAGAAAATAAAGAATAAGAGGTTAGAGAGGTGGCTCAGCGGTTAAGAGCACTGGCTGCTCTTGCAGAGGACCTGGGTTCAAATTCCAGCACCCACATGGTGGCTAACAACTATTCACAACTCCAGTTCCAGGGCCTCCTTCCAATCTCCATGGGCATTAATGACTGGTGTGCACTTACATACATGTAGGCAATACACTCATATACATAAAAAAATAATAATAAATAAAATATTTTTAAAATAAAAGAAATAAAAATAAATATGACCACTATAAACAAAGAGAAGACAATGGATTAAAACCATTAATTAGTTAATTAATTAACATATTTTAGAATAAAGAGAGAAAAATACCTATATTTTCTCCTATGAGTAATAAATATGAATTAGCTTATCTCTATATAAAAATATTACAGTAATTAAGTGAATTATAATAAAAATTACATTAAAAACAAGAGTTTAGATAATTACTAATTCATTCTGAGGTAATATATAGTCTCCTTTCCCCTTTTGTTTTCTTTTTTTTTTTGGTCTTTTCGAGACAGGATCTCCCTGTAGCCCCAGCTGTCCTGGAACTCACTCTATAGACCAGGCTGGCCTTGAACTCACAAAGATCCGCCTGCCTCTGCCTCCCGAGTGCTAGGATTAAAGGCATGCACCACCTCACCTGGCTTCCCCTTTTGTTTTAAAGCAAGAATTTTCTAAGAAAATATTTAATCTTAAAGATTTCACTCAAGCTCAATAAAACATGTATGAACTAAAATGTGTACTCAACCAAGAGAAATTTCAGCCCTGAAGTTCACTGTTTCATTATTTCATATTTTTTATTTGATTTTTTAAACAATAGGTAACAAGTAATGAATACAAGCATCCTTCATGTAAAACCAATTTGCAAGCAGCTATGCCCAAACCCACACAGCCCAAGGCTCCCACCATCCAGCTGGAGAGGCTTGTATGTACAATCATGTTGATCAAATAAGTGTCCAATCTATATTGCTGTAGTCTCACCATTCACCCAATCGCAGCCCTTACATTCTCATTACTTCGTATTTTAAACACAAGTTTAAAATTCCAAATGATCACAAAAGGTGAGAGAGTTGAAGTAAAAGGGGTTTCTCTACCAGGTCAATCCATGTGCTGCTATTGTTCTCTTCATTCTCTGGTATAAGCACAGACACGTGCAGTATCACAGGGTCAGAGACTATAAATACCCCGAAGTGAGCTCAGACAAAGCTGACATCCTAGAGACTTCACTCTCATATCCTTCAGGGGACGCTAGCTCTCAGCCACAGTGCACAGGCCGGGAACACCCCCACCCCAGGCCACCACGTGCAGAGGCCTCAGCAGAAGTGAGAAGCTCGAGGCAGCCTGCCCAGCCTGCGGCCAGGTGCAGAGAGAAGCCTGCCCCTTCCCTGCAGCCGCCCAGCCTGAGGCCAGGTGCAGAGAGAAGCCTGCCCCTTCCCTGCAGCCGCCCAGCCTGCCTCCTCACTGCAGCAGCCTGAAGGATCTGAGCCCGAACCACAAGCCCAGGCCACCCCCTCCAAACAGGTAAGATTGTAAACGTTCCTCACCCTCTAGAGGAAAAAAAAAAGGACTATGTGGTCATTCCACGTAAGTCATCAGTTAACTGTTTTAAATGGGAACTCTCTGGTTTCCATTCAGAAGCAGGATCTGGCCAAAAGCAGCAGGCACTGTTCTGGCTTGGAGGATGGCAAGACACATTCCTGGGAAGGCCCAGAACAACCAAGGATGTGGACGAGAAAGACAAGGCTTTCGAGCAGAAGCAAAGGGGGGAAGAAACTAGAAACTAAACGGGAAGGCTGAGGGAAAGCGCCTCTGGCACGTGGTGGTGCAAGCCTGTGATCCCAGCACTCAGGGGACTGAGGCAGGGAGAGCCAGAGTATGAGGCCAGCCTGGGCAACATAGTGAGCTCCAGGCCAGCCTGAGACAGTAAAATCCCAGTAACAATAAGAGAGAGAGAGAGAGAGAGAGAGAGAGAGAGAGAGAGAGAGAGAGAGAGAGAATATGATAGAGACACAGAGACGGAGAGACAGAGATAGAGGAAAGAGATGATAAAAATGTCAGCTGAGGTGAGGTGACCTTTTACTCCATTCCTAAACACCTAGAATCTTCTTTGCCATAACATCTTGTGCTCCTGATAGTTACAAAGAAGTGTTGCTTATTGTATTTTTTAAAATAAACTTGTTGGTTTGAGGATAAGTTTGGGAGTAGTGTGCCTGCCTACTGTGCATGGGGCCCTAGGTTCAATTCCCAGTACCACAAAGCAATAAGATAAACTTGTTTAATAAAAAGAGAAAGACTTTTAGGTGAGCAGCTCTCCAAATTGACATCTATAAAAATACACTTATTAGGGCTGGAGAGATGGCCTAGCGGTTAAGAGCTCCGAACTGCTCTTGCAGAGGACCCAGGTTCGATCCCCATCACCCACATGGCGACTGAGAACTGTCTTTAACTCCAGTTCCAGGGGAATCTGACACCCTCTTCTGACCTCTGCGGCATTGCACAACACAGGTGCACAAACCTACATGCAAACAGTACATTCATACACATAAAAATAAATAAATTTTAAAAATACACTTATTAAAGAATAAGTAATATAAATGTGCTCATTTGTTTATTAAATGTCTATTATTAAAGCCCAAAATTAACACTAGCAACTATTTAGAATTTAGGCTAACAAAGGTTTTTTCTTTTTCAGCAAAGATTTCATCACCAACATTTGTTTAAAATGACTAGGGCATGCTAATATTAAAAATCAGATTGGAGGGCCCAGTTGAGAAAGCGCACTTGGGACTGGACACAAATGCATCAGTCAGGAGAAAGAGCCAGCTCTGCAGGTGTCTTCAGAGAAGGCAAGACTGACATCTGTGATCACCGAATGCAGTCTTAACAGCAGATTTCAGGGACTGGAAGCGCTTGTTCATTCCTGATCTAATGTGTCACCATTTGTAGCTGTCTGTTGGCATTTGGAGTAGGAGACTGGAACTGTTTTCATCATACCAACAGTGGCAGTAATGGATATATCCCTTTCCATGACCCGACCTGTGTCTGTCGAGGGGTCCGAGGAATACCAGCGGAAGCACCTGGCAGCCCATGGCTTGACAATGCTGTTTGAGCACATGGCCACAAACTACAAGCTTGAATTTACAGCACTTGTGGGTTTTTTCATCACTCTGGGAGCTGATGGTTCCTTTCACAAGAGATTGTAACACCCTACAGGAAGCACTGAGTAACATGGATGATTATGACAAAACCTGCTTGGAGTCTGCATTAGTTGGTGTTTGCAATATTGTTCAGCAAGAATGGGGTGGTGCGATTCCCTGCCAGGTGGTCCTGGTGACTGATGGCTGTCTTGGCATTGGTAAAGGGTCACTTTGACATTCCCTAGCTACTCAAAACCAAAGGAATGAGAGCAACAGACTCCCACTCCCTCTCCCCTTCCTGTCTAAGTTACACATCATGTGCATGGCAAACTTGGAAGAGCTTCAGAGCATTGATTCCTCAGAATGCCTTGAATAACAATGGTGAAGGGCAAATTTTTACCACTGATGGCCCCCTGTGCTTGAAAATTGTACAGTCTATGTTTGGAAAACTGATAGATCTGGCATATACACCTTTCCATGCTGTTCTCAAGTGTGGCCACTTGACTGCTGATGTACAAGTCTTCTCCAGACCAGAGCCTTTTGTTATAGATGAAGAAATTGATCTTCTCCCTAAGGTCATTAACACCGACTTGGAAATAGTGGGATTTATTGACATCGCTGATATTTCAAGTCCCCCAGGCATTTGGTCTTACCTATAGCACTTGACAAAGAGGGTGATGAGGTGGGTACCGGAATCACTGATGTCAATGAAGATGAAAATTCATCCAATCAAATAGCAGGCAAAATCCCCAACTTCTGTTCTGCTCCATGGCAGCCTGAAAGTGGAAGGAAAGGTGGCGATTGTTCAGCTGGGTCCTGACTGGCATGCAATGCTCCACTCCCGAGCTGGCAGCAAGAAGTCAAACCTCATGGTGTCTCTATTTGAGCCTGGCCCAGAACCTCTCCCATGGCTGGGGAAAAACGGCATAGTTGGGTCCTATTTCAGATGCTAAAGAAAACCCTTATGGTGAGGATGCCCAGAATGTGACTGTCTGGATCAAACCTAGTGGCCTGCAGAAGGATGTACAGAAGATTTTAGGAAATGCACAGATACTCCCTGAGAAAATACAGACATTCTATACGGAGCTGAACCATCTACAGAGGCTGCCCTGGCCTTTGGCTTCCTGGACCTGCTCAAAGGAGTGGCTGATATGCTAGAGAGAGTACACTCTGCTGCCTGACACAGCTCACCCTGATGCAGCATTCCAGCTTACTCACGAGGCCCAGCAGCTCAAGCTGGCCAGCATGGGCACCTCAGAGTATGCTGCTTATGACCACAACATTACAACCCTGCATACAGACTTCTCAGGGAGCAGTACTGAAAGAATGTGAGCCTGCCTTCTCTATTCATTTCATTTGAAAATGATTTAAGAGTAAAAACCTTTCCAGGGTGTTCACCTCTGAAACAGCCACCCGAAGGCCTTGAGGCTGCCCCAGAAGCAACATTTGCTGGTTTGATGCCTCTGCAACAGTCTGAGAAAGGTCTTAAGTGTGGTTCCTAGGGCTTTCACTGCAGCTGCATGGGCTCAGGCATTCAGCCCAGAAGACAAGCCTTGCTCGGTGATGGAACAGCTCCTGAGAAGCTTGGACAATTGAAGAGGATGCAGATCCCTTGCCTTCCTTAGGAAACCTGACCAGAAGGACTTTCTGACTTCCTCAGAATAAGTTTTCTGCAGGTTTATATCTCAACTATAAGGACATTTTTAGACTACTGCACTGGAGATGTGCAGTCAAGACTATCTGGGACTTGCTAAGTACAAACAGTTCTACTGAGTGTAAAACTTTTCTGACAACTTGTTAAAAACAGAGAAATACTTAGGTGACTTCAGTGTATTTTGAACCACAAACTTTTAAACAGCAACCACAAATGTGTAAAATTATTTCTATTCATTTTTTAATGAGAATGAAATACTTGATTTTCTATAAAATTTTTAAAAAAGATTGACTTCAGTTGGTTTTATTATTGCTTTAAAATGACATAGCCTAACTTGGCAAGGCTGCCCCCTGTCACCACTCCTCTTCAATATAGTGCTTGAAACACTTGCTAGGGCAATAAGGCAAGAAAAGGAAAATAAAGGAGTACTAATTGGAAAAAAAGCAAGTCAAGTTATCCCTTTTCGCTGATGATATGATTGTTTACTTAAGGGATGCTAAAACCTCCACCAGAAAACTCCTAGAAATGATTAACAGTTTCAGTAAAGTGGCAGGATACAAAATTAACATAGAAAAATCAGTAGCTTTTCTTTACACCAACAACAAGCAACTGAAGAAGGAATTCAAGGAGACCCTCCCACTCACAATAGCCTCAAAAAGAATAAAATAACTAGGAACAAACCTAACCAAAGATACCAAAGATCTCTACAACAAAAATTTATACCCATGAAGAAGGAAATTGAAGAAGACATCAGAAGATGGAAAAACCTCCCATGCTCATGGATTGGGAAAATTAATATAGTAAAAATGTCCATTCTACCCAAACTCTTGTATAGATTTAATGCAATCCCAATTAAAATCCCCAAGAGTTTCTTCACAGGCTTGGGAAAAAAAGTCCTTAATTTCATTTGGAAAAACAAAAGACCCTGAATAGCCAAAGCAACCCTGAGTGAAAAGATCAATACAGGGGGGATCTCTATACCAGACTTCAAACTATACTACAGGGTTATAGTCATAAAAACAGCTCGGTACTGGCACAAAAACAGACCTGTTAACCAATGGAACAAAACTGAAGATCCAAACTTGAGCACATACAATTGCAACCACCTCACATGTGACAAGATGGCCAAGAAGACACATGGAGGGAAGACAGCATCTTCAGTAAGTGGTGTTGGCAACACTGGATCACCACTTGTAGAAGAATGAAATTAAACCTCTCGCCCTGTACAAAAGTCAACTCCAGATGGATCAAAGACCTCAATGTGAAACCCCAAACTCTGAAGGCAATAGAAGAAAAAGTTGGCAGCAGACTACAAAACAAAGGAGTAAGAAAAGACTTCTTAAATCAGACAGCAGCTGCCCAAGAACTAAGGTCGACAATTGACAAATGGGACCTCATTAAACTAAAAAGCTTCTGTACATCAAAAGAAACAATCAAGGAAGTGAAGAGAAAACCCACAGAATGGGAGGAAACCTTCACCACAGATACATCTGACAAAGCATTGATTTCCAGAATACATAAACTACTCAAAAAACAAAGAAGAAAACAAATGACCCACTCAATATATGGAGCAAAGAGCTGAACAGAGACTTCATAAGTGAGGAACTAGAGAGGGATGAGAAACATCTTAAAAAGGGTTCAACATCACTAATAATTAAGGAAATGCAAATTAAAAATACTTTAAGATATCTCATTCCAATAAGACTGGCTAGGATCAATAAAACAAATGATACCAAGTGCTGGAGAGGTTGTGGGGAAAGGGGAACATTCATCCACTGCTGGTGACATTATAAACTCATACAACGCCGGGAATGGTGGCACACGCCTTTAATCCTAGCACTTGGGAGGCAGAGGCAGGTGGATCTTTGTAAGTTCAAGGCCAGCCTGGTCTACAGAGTGAGTTCCAGGACAGCTGGGACTATAGGGAGACCCTGTCTCAAAAAGACAAAAAAAAAAATAATACATCTAGGCAATAAACCCATACACATAAAATAAAAACAAAATATAAAAAACAATGACATAGCCAGTGCAACCCTCACTGTGTCTGCTCAAGGCAATCATCCCACCATCCCACCTTCAGTGGGTCATGACCAATAAAGAGTGTGGAATTGATTCTGGAATAAGATAAACACAGACTCACTAAAAGGAGAGCGAAGAACTACAGAAGATAGAAGTATATAAACTTAAATATCCTTCCCTTGCAAAAATTACCAAAGTCCTCCAGAGAAGTCCCTGCTTCAATTGCAATTGAAGTAAAAAAGGTGTGACAACTATATTAAAAATGTGAACAACAACAACAACAAAAAAAAAAAAGTTCATAGAGTTGGGCGTATGGTGCACATCTGTGATCCCAGCACTCAGCAGGTGGAGGGAGAAACAGTGCAAGACCAGCCTAGACTACGTGAGATACTGTCTCAAAAAATAAACAACAGAAAAAGGTATAGATTTTTTTTTCATATGTATGGTATCACTGTTAGTTGACAGCCACTATTAGTGGAAAAACTTATTCCTGTTTCTTCAAAAGATACTGAAGAACACAAAAGTAAACTTACCTCATTGAGACAATACAGATAAAGAAATCCCCTACTGACAGGTTAATGTCAAAGAATTAAATCCAGTCAAACACTCTTGACAAGGAAACTGAGGACACTGGAGCATGATTCCTAAGTTCACAAGTGATTTCTTATTCTCCTTTGTCAAGCAGAAGACTAAACCACACAGCCATTCATGCCCAGAAAACAGCAGCTCCAACTCTAATGTAGAAGAAAGCTGACATCTGCTGGCAGGTGATAACTCCATGTTATTTGTCAACAAGGACAGTTAGAACCAATGTCATGTGCAGTCTCCTGTTTTCCCAAGTCAGCGATGGATCCAAAACAAGGCTATAAAATGAGCCAGCAGTCTCCTGAGTCCTGCAGACATTACCTGACCCTATTTTCTATGAAGGTATTTGGTTCAATTAAATTCAATCCATTCCAGTCCAGTGAACAGTTAACCTGTGCTGCAGAGTTGGGACAGAAAATGGATCAGGAATAAAACAATCCCTGTCTCAGATGCTCACAGTCCAGAAGGGGAGACTCCAGGAACCATGAATTAAAGGTGACAACAGAACAGGCACCAGAGTACAAACAGAACAAAGGGAAGAGCAACACCCAAGTAGTATCCAGACAATTGGGCAATGTGAGGAAGAATGGGGTTTAAAGGACCTCCAGTGTTGTTGACATCATTGACTGTCATGCCAACCTACCTTGACCATGAGGACTTTTAATCCTGGAAGCGATACATGTCACTCTTGATTCAACTAGACAGCCCCAACATAGCTGTATGTATTCCTCTGCACCCACAAAATATTTATGCATAAATACATTTATGAGTAAATGACCATCTACTGAGAACTTGCTTGCTCTGAGCAGCACAGTGGGTGCATCAATCCTATATGACTCCAGAAACATTACAACTGTGTTCTAGTTTGTCTTCCATTGCTGTGACAAAACACTCTGACCAACACCAACTTGGGGAGGAAAGGGTTTATTCAGCTTACATCTCCTGGGTCACAGTTCATCACTTAAGAAGCCCAAGGCAGGAACTCAGGGCAGGAACCTGGAGGCAGGAGCTGAAGCACAGGCCATGGAGGAATGCTGTTTAGTGGCTTGCTCCCCTGGCTTATGCCCAGCCTGCCTTCTTATACAGTACACAACAACCTGTCCAGGGTGACACCACTCATTGTGGGCTGGGCCCTCCCACACTGCTCGACCATCAAGACAATACTCCACAGATGTGGCCACAGGCCAGTCCAATGGAGCCAATTCCCCAATTGAGGCTCCCTCAACCCAGGTGTGTCAAGTTGACACTAAAGCTATCCAGCATAAACTGTCCTTTTGTTTTTCTGAAACAGGGTCTCATTATGTATCCCTAGCTGGCCTACAACTCACCATGTAAGCCAGACTAGCCTCACACTCACAGCAATCCTCCTGCCTCAGCCTCCCAAGTGCTGGGATTACTGGTGTACAAAACTAACCCTGATTTATATATTGTCCTTATGGATGAAAAACCACTAACTAGATCAAGGCCACCTGGTTAGTCAATGGCTCAGCCACTTTCTTTTAAAAAGAATATTTTATTGATTATTTTTAATTTATTTTGTGTGTATGAGTGTAATGCTTACATGTATGCAAGTACACCTGTGTTGTGCAATGCCCGCAAGGTCAGGAGAGGGCATCGGATCCCCTAGGACTGGAGTTATGGGTGGTTGTTAGCTGCCATATGAGTGCTGAGAACTGGACCCAGGTCCTCTGTGAGAGCAGCCAGCCCTCTTGACCACTGAGCCATCTCTCCAGCCCCTGGCTCAGCCACCCTCTAAACTAGGCCTAGCTAATGCTAATAATTCTAGACTTAATCACCACCGCAAATTTATTTTCATAAATCATCCAAGTAACACAAACTCTTGTTTATGTATTTATTTTCTTCATTTTTTTGTTTCATTATTAGTTGGGGGGAGGTGAAATAGGGTTTCACGAAACCCAAGCTAGCCATACTCTGCCACCTAGTCTTGTCTTGAACTCCAGAGCCTCCTGTCTCCACCTACTGGGTTCTGGGATTACAGGCATATACTATCCTACCTGACTCTCATTTGTCCATTTAATAAAAATCTTTGTCCTGCCACAGCTCCTTTCTCACTCAACTGTGCTGTGAACTTGTGCTGTTTCCTTTTTACAGTTACTTAAACCAGAGCATGACCACCCCCAAGGATTCACCGAATCCTAAGACAAATGGTGGAGACATATGGAGCAGTGAAGATGTTCCATTTTCAGGGTCTCCTGTAGAGTTCTGTGGGCTTGGCAATTTGTGACTTCCAAAGGCCTTGGTTTCCTATGAACCCAAAGGAAGAGAAACTCCACAGCTGCCATGACTTGAGAAGGAAGAGAAGTTACTTTAATATGTGTGTGTGCTTCCTTCTACTCCAAGACCTTCTGATGCATGCATGACAGAATTAAATGCACTCAGTGGACTGAACCCAAACAACATGCCTTTGCACAGCTTAGAGGGCAGCCAGTATTAGCACATTTTAAAAAATGTTTGTATAAAACAAAAATGGGAAGGAAAAGGAGGGGGTGGAATGCCTACATGAAAACAAAGACTACTGAAAAGCAGAGGTCAAAGATGGGAATCTCAACCTGATTTCTCCCTGTCCTCAGTAACAGCCCCCAACTAACTCTGCCACCCCCAAATAGGCACATAAATAAATAAATAAATAAATAAATAAATAAATAAATAAATGATAAATAGATAAATAGGGGGGAAAGCAAAAGCAAAAATTCTGGGTATTGTGGTTCAGGCCTGTAACTGCAGCATTTGGGAAATAGAAGCAAGAGGACTAGGAATTCAACACCATCCTTTGCTCCATAGCAAATTCAAAAATGGCCTTGACTACATGAGACTCTGCCTCAAAACATAATAATAAAAATACAAAAGAGGAATCGTTCAGAGCCAGTTTCCTGGGTCTGGACTTAAATGTTTAAAAAGGGAGTGGGGGACTTGAATGCACAGAGCTTAGATAGGGGATTTCCCAGGACCACCTGAAGCATAGACTACTGAGGCGCAGGCTAAACAGGTATATCCCCCCGAACTGGAATTGCTGAGGGAGTGTCCAAGTGGATTCTTTGGAGAACCTTCAGAACAGAAAGGGAAGAGTGAGTTAGACTTCCAATAGAAAGCCTCAAACTTAGACAAGTCAACATCCATAAGCAAGGAGAAAAAAATCAAACAAACAACGAAGGCATCTGAAGGAGGCAAGCAAAGCAAGCCTTCAACACAGTGAAGAGGCATTTGGGATTCGCATTGGAATACAGGCAAAGAGAATCCCACATGCCAGGGACACGAAGAAGCAACAACATGGGAAAGGTGCAGGATAATTCCACCTCTACCAACCCTATGGGAGATTCCTACAGTGGGATCCCCCTGCGGATGGCCCAGGACACAGATCTTACAGGAACAATTGCAGATATATTCAAAGAAATCAAGGAATATAAAGAACAAGTCAGAGAACTAAGGAGAGAAAATGAAAAACAAGAAGGACCTAGAGAGAGAGAATGACAAACTCCAGAAGGAAATGGGAACACTGAAAAGATCTCATCTTGAAATAGAAAAGGAAACCAACCAGTGAAGCAAAGAGCTACAGGAAGAGATTGAGAAGCTCCAAAAGGACGTGGAAATACTAAAGAAATCACAAGATGAAATGAAAAAAGAAATCAAACACTGATCCAATCAAGAGGAAAGGAACAGAAAAAAGCCTCAGAAGCAGAATGGAGGAAGCAGAACAAAGAGTATCAGACCTGGAAGATAACACAGAACAACTAAAAACCTCAGGTAAAGATTATGAAAAGTTTAAAAATACACAAAAGTGGAACAACCAGCAATTGTGGGACACTATGAAAAGATCAAACCTCCACATCGGATAGAGGAAGGAGAAGAATCCCAAGAGAATGGTATTGATCAGATATTCAACTGAATAATAGATGAAAATTTCCCCAAACTAAGAAAAGACAAACCAATACAAATACAAGAAGCACATAGAACTCCAAACAGACAAGATCAGAAAAGAAACTCTCCATGCCATACATAGTTAAAACGCTAGATGCCCAAAACAAAGACAAAATTCTAAAAGCCACAAGAGAAAAACAACAAGTTACATATAAGGGGAAACCCATCAGAATTACAACTGACTTCTCAGTGCAAACTATGAAAGCAAGAACAACGTGGAGCAAAGCATTCCCAGTGTTAAAGGACTATAGATGCCAACCGAGGTTACTATACCCAGCAAAAATGTGGATTATAGTTGGAGAGAAAAATCTTCCATGACATAAACAGGATGGTAGAATATATGTCCAGAAAACCAACCCTCAGAGAATACTTGAAGCAATTCAAAGGACAGAAGAAAGAAGCAACTATCTCCAGGCACCTAGAAAGAAATTAATAAAAGCATAACTGCAGAAATAGAAACTTGGAGCAAAAATGCAAATGGATAATAATGTGAAAGGAAGCAACATACATCTTTCAGTTATAACCTTAAATATTAATGAAATAAACTCTCCAATTGAAAAACATAGACTGGGAGACTGGATTGAGAAACAGAACCCATCTATATGCTGTCTACAAAAAAACACATCTTACCTTCAAGGATAGGCACTGTCTTAAAGTGAAAGGATGGAAGAAATATTCCAAGCAAATGGTACCAAAAAGAAAGCAGGTGTTGCTATTTTAATTTCAGACAAAATAGACTTCCCAAAGTAAAAGAAATCAGAAGAGACAAAGAAGGCCATTACATTTTTATCAAAAGAACAATTGACTATGAAGATTTCACAATTATGAATATATATGCACCAAACTCTGGTGCACCAAACTTTATAAAGACAATTCTCTGGCTCCTCAAGGCACAGATTAACCCCAGTACACTCATAGTAGGGGACTTCAATATCCCACTGAGCCCTTTGAACAGGTCAACTGTACAAAAAAGAAACAGGGAGACATCTGAACTGAATGATATGATACACCAAACAGACCTCACAGACATCTACTGAATATTCCACCCTAATACCAGAGAATACACTTTCTACTCAGCACCCCATGGAATATTCTCCAAAATCGACCACATACTGGGACACAGAAGAAACCTCCACAAATACAAAAAGATTGAAACAATTTCATGCATTCTATCAGACCACAGTGCAATAAAGCTCAATATCAACACCAGGATAAGCCCTACTATCTACAAGAACACATAGAAACTAAACAACACACTCCTGAATAATGAATGGATCAAGGAAGAAATAAAGAAAGAAATAAAAGCATTCCTGGAACTAAACGACAATGACAGTATAACACAACAACACCTATGGGATACTTTAAAAGCAGTCCTAAGAGGTAAGTTTATAGCCCTGGGTGCCTACATTAGAAAAACAGAAAGAGCACAAGTGAACAGTCTAACACTGCAGCTAAAAACACCTGAGAGACAACAACAAATGAATCCTAAATGCACCAGACAGGAAGAAGTAACAAAAATCAGAGTAGAAATGAATGAAATAGAAACAAAGAAAACAATACAAAAAATTAATGAATTCAAAAGTTGATTCTTTGAGGAAATAAACAAGATAGACAGACCTCTAGCCCAGTTAACTAAAATAAAGAAGGAACAACTGCAAATCAATAGAAATTGTGATGAAAGGGGAAATACCACAACAGACAATGAAAAGATCCAGGCAATCATATAGGAATACTTCAAAAAACTATACTCTACTAAGTTTGAAAACCTAGGAGAAATGGATGAATATCTGAAATCCTGGGAATCACCAAAGCTCAACCAAAAAGAGATCAATAACTTAAACAGACCCATAATATATGAAGAAATTGAATATGTAATAAGAAACCTCCCAACTAAAAAAAGCCCAGGCCCAGATGATTTCATGGCAGAGTTCTATAAAACATTTCAAAAAGACTTACAACCATTATTACTCAAATTGTTTAGAAGAATAAAAAACAGAGGGAATTCTCCCAAATTCCTTCTATGAAGCCAGCATCACTCTACCACCAGGCAAAGGTACAACCAAAAAGGAGAACTATAGACCCATCTCATTAATGAACCACAGATGCAAAAATTTCTCAAACAAAATACTTACAAACTGCATACAGACCCACACTGAAAAGATCATCTTTTCATGATCAAGTTGATTTCATTCCAGAGATGCAGGGACGGTTCAACATATGGAAAAATCAAATAAAACTATCATAAAAAATAATATGAATATGGGACTGGAAAAAGGACAAAAACCACACCATGATTTCATCTCAATGAATGCCGAAAAAAAAGCCTTTGAAAAAAATTCCCAGTCATCTCTTTCATGCTTAAGTCCTTAGAGGGAATTGGATTGAGGGTCATTCCTCAATGTAATCAAAGCTATATACAGGACACCCACAGGGCTCAATTATCAATTCCTAAAAATGGGATAAATGAAAAAATGACAGAAGCATTCCCTTAAAAGTAGGAACTCAGCAAGGGCTGCCCCATCACCACTCCTCTTCAATTAAACACTTGCTAGAGCAAAAAAGACAAAAACATAAAAAAAAAAAAGAAAATTTTTAAAAGAAGTACTAATTGGTTCTTGACCCCATGCTGAACATTCAAGGAATTGAGGGAGCCTCAGGTAACCCTGATCAGGAAACACTGAAGGCATTCTCCTCTCTGATTAATATTGGGGTTAACTGTTAATTGTTTATAATGGGCCTTAATGATGTTTACCTTCCAGGTGCTGAAAAACCTTCCTACCTCCCCCCCCTTTTTTTTTTTGGAAAAAGAAAACCATGATGGTTCTGAAGTCATTCCCTAACTGAAAACTAGAGCCAATTGTACAGTGGTAAATTTCCTATAAAAAAACCGCATAATGTATTTAATTGACTGGTAGGCATAGGAACTGGGAAAGTATATTTCTCTATCTAGAGCCAATTCAAATAGTAAAGTGTTTATAAGTTGGGTAATTAAGCAAAAATATTATTAGAGGAAAGCTCTGATATCAGAAATTGATTATTCTGCCAAGGAAATATTGGGACTAGGAAGATTCAAACACCCGCCTTCCAATTTATTAAAGGCCTTGGCCTATAAGTTAAGTGGATATATGCAAGGAGAGAGGCAATAATAATAGGTCCCTGTTGTCGAAGACCCTGGTGTGGTGAGGCATATGAACAAATGTTGAGACGTCCCACTTGCTTAGCGTACAAACTTGGCCTCTGAAATGCTGGAGAGCGTTATCAAAGGCCACTTTAAAAGCAATACAGCAAAAATTATTTGGTTCTCCATGAAGGGACAAACGCAAAGACTCCTCTGTCAATATCAGCCTACACCCTTCAAACAGCCTGGATTGATACTGTGCAAGAGTGGTAGCCAAGTGTCTATCTATATATCTATATATATATATATATATATATTATATATATATATATATCCCAAATTTAATTTGCTATTAGCTCTCTCCTTGGGGAAATAAAACTAAGGGCAGAGAATGCCAACCCAAGTTATGGTCCTCTAGGTGGTTAGAGATGTTACAGGCCACAAATGGAAGAAAACTTGTCACCCTTTATAGATGTAAAACCATAGTTTGGCAGATTAAACATACTATCCAAAGCATCTGTGGGGTCTTATCGCTCACCAGCTTAGGCTGAACATAAATAATTGGTACTGGCCTCTTTAAAATGCCTGTAATTCCATAGCTTTGCTTTGTTAGTATGACAAAAAGGGTATTCACTGGGAAAAGCTGTCAATCCATGAAGGGAAACAAACTGAACCGACTGGAGTCCAAAACGACAACTCCAAATAAATTAGACTATTTTCTTCTCACCCCACCTTGTGGTGCCCCTTTTCCAAAGCCCAGGAAACAAAACTGCAGAGAGGAGGTGTGCGTTAGATTGTAAAGGGCTGTGGGAGAGGGCTTGGGGTGAAATTTTGTGGAGGACTACAGGAATATAGTCTCTGACTCCTGATTGATCAACATGCCTGTGCATACAAGCTTCTCCAACTGGACTATGGGAACATTGGGTTGTTCAAAATTTGGACATAGATACTTGCAAAATGCACCAATTACCTAATTGTATGACATACTGAGTAACATCAATGTTATCTGCAAACAATTGTGTCATTATATTGTAGAATCCCTTAAAAATAAAAATAATAAATTTTAAAAAAAGAAGTACTAATTGGAAAAGAGGAAGTCAAGCTATCCCTTTTTGCTGATGATATGATTGTTTACTTAAGGGATGCTAAAAATTCCACCAGAAAACTCCTAGAAATGAATGAGTTTCAGTAAAGGGGCAGGATACAAAATTAACCTAGAAAAATCAGTAGCCTTTCTTTATACCAACAACAACCAACTGAAGAAGGAATTCAAGGAGAGCTTCCCACTCACAATAGCCTCAAAAACAATAAAATACCTAGGAACAAACCTAACCAAAAACACCAAAGATCTCTATAAAAAAATGTTAAACCCCTGAAGAAGGAAATTGAAGAAGACATCAGAAGATGGAAAAACCTCCCATGCTCATGGATTGGGAAAATTAATATAGTAAAAATGTCCATTCTACCAAAACTCATATAGATTTAATGCATCCCAATCAAAATCCCCAAGAGTTTCTTCACAGGCTTGGGAAAAAAGTCCTTAATTTCATTTGGAAAAACAAAAGACCCTGAATAGCCAAAGCAACCCTGAGTGAAAAGACCAATACAGGGGGGATCTCTATACCAGACTTCAAACTATCAGGGCTATAGTCATAAAAACAGCTTAGTACTGGCACAAAAAAAACAGACCTGTTGACCAATGAAACAAAACTGAAGATCCAAACTTGAGCACATACAATTTCAGCCACCTCATATTGACAAGGGGGCCAAGAAGACACAATGGAGGAAAGACAGCATCTTCAGCAAGTGGTGTTGGCAAAACTGGATCACCACTTGTAGAAGAATGAAATTAAACCTCTCACCCTGTACAAAAGTCAACTCCAGATGGATCAAAGACCTCAATGTAAAACCCGAAACTCTGAAGGCTATTGAAGAAAAAGTTGGCAGCAAACTACAAGACACAGACATAGAAAAAGACTTCCTAAATTAGACAACAGCTGCCCAAGAATTAAGGTCGACAATTGACAAATGAGACCACATTAAACTCAAAAGTTTCTGTACATCAAAAGAAACAATCAAGGAAGTGAAGAGAAAACCCACAGAATGGGAGAAAACCTTCACCACAGATACATCTGACAAAGCATTGATTTCCAGAATATATAAACTGTTGGACCTGTGGGCCCTAGAGAATGAGGTCTACTGTAACCCCCTGAGCCTGACTAGAGTTTAGCAACCTGTCTCTGGCCAGTCACTTCCGCATAGGAGTGACTCAGCATAGCCTGACCTGAAAACGCCTACAACCAACATGGCAAGTTACTTTTGGCCCAAAGCTATCCCCCCACTGTACGTATCTCCTCTCCCACCTTCCTTTCTCCACCCCTCCCACCAAGCATATATAAGCCGCTGCCTGACACAATAAAGTGAGTCCTTGCTTTAATGAGAATCCCGACCCCCCATGTGGTTCTTTTCAGGTCGTCGACACTAGTCATCCCGCTCAGCCCCAGAGGAGAGACAGGCTGGCCCGGCTCTCCTCTCTGCCCTATCTGCCAGAGGACCCAGCAGACTGGTGCCCCATGTGAGGACAGTTTCCTTCTCGAAGTACACTGATGGGCCAATCGGTCTGTGGGTGAGTGTACCTCCATAAATTATGGAGAAGTCTGCCTCCAAACCTAACCCCACCCTAGAATCCCTCTGAGTTCTACTCAAGAGTAGGGGCTTAAAAAGGAGAGATCCTTCCTCTGGGGGCATTCCTTGGCAGTCAGAAATGGATGGGAGTGGCGTCCCCTCGGGCATGCCCAGACCCCGCAGATGCTACACCATGTCCCCCCCCACCTCAGCCTCCAAAAAAGACCTCAGAAGTTCCACCTCCAAGGGAGCCAGACATATTGGGCCTCCTCTGGGGGCACTCTCAGCCCTGAAGGGTTACTTCCCCTCTCAGTCTCCAAAAAAGGCCTCAGAAGTAACTCCAGACAGGGTGCCTGAACCCTTAGCAACCCCAACCCCTTTATCCTCCCCTCATAGCATCTCCAAATCAGTGAAGGCATGGACTAAGGATGGATATTCAGAGAAATTGTGAGAGGAGAGCTTCCTCTCTCGTGCACTTGCCCTCTAGAGGTCTTGAAATGGGCTCACAGCCTGCCCTGCAGCCTGGGCTCCGGCCCCTAAGAGAAGCCCTGGCTTCTGCCTTCTGGCCACAGTTCAGGTGGTGAAGGTCACAGAGGCTGGATGGACGGGCTTGCCCATGGAGCAAGCAAGCTCAAGCTCTTTTTGCTGCAAACTTTCCACAGAGGCTCTCATTTGCACCTTTGCATAGGCAGGCTTGGGTTGTAGAGGCAACTACCCAGGAATTAATCTAGCAACATTGGCTTGCATGGAAGCTTGTGAAAAGCCAGCCACAGTCTAATGTGCTTTTAAAAAGTCCTCCTTAAAAATTTTTCTGTAGGGGCTGGAGAGATGGCCTAGTGGTTTAGAGCACCGACCGGTCTTACAGAGGACCCGGGTTCAATCCCCAGCACCCACATGGCAGCGGAAAACCGTCTGAAACTCCAATTCCAGGAGAACTCCAGTTCCAGGGGAATCCGAGACCCTCTTCTGACCTCCACGGCATTGCACGACACAGGTGCATAAACCTGCATGCAGACAGTACATTCATACACATACAGAAATAAATAAAATTAAAAAAAAAAATTTCCGTAAATAGTGTTAAATAGTATGCTGGGCGTGGTGGCACACGCCTTTAATCCTAGCACTTGGGAGGCAGAGGCAGGTGGATCTTTGTGAATTCAAGGCCAACCTGGTCAACAGAATGAGCCCCAGTCTACATCTGGGGCTACAGAGAGACCCTGTCTCGAAAAAACCAAAAAATAATAATAATAATAATAGTGTTAAATAGTGTAACATAGTGCTTAATTCTGCTGAAGTTTCCTTTTGTCTGCTAAACTTCCTCCAAGATCTTTTCTAGAGACCGGTCTTCTTGTAAATCCAGGCTTGTAGAGCCTGGCTTGGTGGCCCAGGCCTTTGATCCAAGTGGATGCCTGTGAGTTCAAGGCCAGCCTAGTCTACCAGGCTGCCTCCGACTGTGGGCAGGCTCTGCCTTGAAAAGACCAAAGGCAAAATATGAAGCTTTTCAGTGTGTAGCTGTTTGTAAATACTCTGGTTAATCTAGTCCAATATTTGTTCTCTGCCCCCTCCTGCTAAACAGCAGATGGCTGGTCGGGGAGGGCTGGCTTTACAGCATTCTGTGTTTCATTGGGAAGCATAAAGCCTCGGGCACTCTTGCCTGAGGGCAGTGCTTCATCTTTCATTGTGTTTTAAAGGTGCAGCTTTGATTTCCAATACTCAGGAAACAGACTGTGGAAATGACCTTTTCACATTGAATATAAGACAATAATGTGACTTTCTTCCCACAGATTGATCTCACGACTTTTCCTTTGTACATATGTTTGTGTATGCTTGTATGTATGTGTGCATGCACACATATGTGTATAGATGTATGAGTATTTTGTTTTAACCCCTATAACTTTCTAAACTTCTGTGTTTTAAAAAGTTCAACTATAATTCACTTCACAGATTCAACCATTACAAAACTTGGTTTATACCTTTTGGTGTTAACAATCTTTAATTGGATTTATGTAAATCTTAATATGCTTTTGTACAATTCTAAAAAGCCTCTGAGCTGGAACTGGCCCCTCCAACTCGGATGCAGCTCTATTAATTAGTTAAACTTCTATGGTCATTTGTGTAATTTACTTGTCTTGGTTAAAAAATTACTGATTGTACAAATGCTGTTACAGTTACCTACTATATGGGTGTAAGGTACCACTATCAATTACACTCCCTCAATGCCTGAGACAAAAACTAACATTGGTTCTAAGCAATAATCTTATTATAATTTAAAGTATGGTTAAACGTGTATTGTAAAACATTTAACAACTAAGTAAAACATCTTTAAAACAGGGTTTTGTGCCAGGCCTGGAAAAAACCACCTCCAAGGACTGAAAGGAAAATGCTTGTTATAAACCCACTTTATGAGATTTATAGTGATATGTTTGAAATAAGTATTATACATTTATATAGAGGTATTTCAGTAGAGATTTATACAGAAATACAAATAAATAGATATAAGTTAATGGACTTGATTTCTCTGAAGTCACAGTCTAGTAAAAGAATTTTAAGGAACATTTAATTGCCACCAACTAACTCATACAAACTGGAGGGGACTTAGGCATAAATACCCCCGTGTAGCAGTTAAAGATCTAAAAAAGATCATCTGCACCTGCTGGTCCTGCCAGCCCTTCCTCCAGATCCCCCCTCTCCAAATCTCAGGCAATAATCCCTGAGGTCTCTGGCCTAACCATCTCTGGCAGATAGATGTTACCCATTGTACCCCATTTGGCAGTTGACTAAAATCAAAACAGACAACAGTCAAACCCTCAAGGCTCAATTACAAAAACGAAAGGGTGATCATGCCCCCACATGATCTCCCTGAATATTTTAAATTTTTCCAAAGAAGACAGGCATACATCCCCTTTTCAGAAACACTGGTCCTCTCAATTGATGCTGAAAAAGTCTTTGACAAAATCCAGCATCCCTTCATGCTTAAAGTCCTAGAAGGAATTGGATTGGAGGGATCATTCCCCAATGTAATCAAAGCCATATACAGGAAACCCACAGCCAATATCATCCTAAATGGGGAAATGACAGAAACATTCCCTTTAAAGGTAGGAACCCGGCAAGGCTGCCCCCTATCACCACTCCTCTTCAACATAGTGCTTGAAACACTTGCTAGAGCAATAAGGCAAGAAAAGGATATTAAAGGAGTACTAATTGGAAAAGAGGAAGTCAAACTATCCCTATTTGCTGATGATATGATTGTTTACTTAAGGGATGCAAAAAACTCCACCAGAAAACTCCTAGAAACGATTAACAGCTTCAGCAAAGTGGCAGGATACAAAATTAACCTTAGAAAATCAATGGCCTTTCTTTACACCAACAACAAGCAACTGGAGAAAGAATTCAAAGAGACCTTCCCACTCACAATAGCCTCAAAAACAATAAGATACCTAGGAACAAACCTAACCAAAGATACCAAAGACCTCTACAACAAAAATTTTAAACCCTTAAAGAAAGAAATTGAAGAAGACCTCAGAAGATGGAAAAACCTCCCATGCTCATGGATTGGGAAAATTAACATTGTAAAAATGTCCATTTTACCAAAACTCTTGTATAGATTTAATGCAATCCCAATCAAAATCCCCAAGAGTTTCTTCACAGGCTTGGAAACAAAAGTTCTTAAATTCATTTGGAAAAACAAAAGACCCCGAATAGCCAAATCAATCCTGAGTGAAAAGAGCTACACAGGAGGGATCTCTATACCAGATTTTAAACTATACTACAGGGCTATAGTCATAAAAACAGCCTGGTACTGGCACAAAAACAGACCTGTTGACCAATGGAACAAAACCGAAGATCCAAATCTGAGCACATACAATTTCAGCCATCTCATATTTGACAAGGGGGCCAAGAAACCACAATGGAGAAAAGACAGCATCTTCAGCAAGTGGTGTTGGCAAAACTGGATCACCACTTGTAGAAGAATGAAATTAAACCCCTACCTCTCGCCCTGTACAAAAGTCAACTCCAGATGGATTAAAGACCTCAACGTGAAACCCCAAACTCTGAAGGTGATAGAAGAAAAAGTTGGCAGCAGACTACAAGACATAGGCATAGGAAAAGACTTCCTAAATCAGACAGCAGCTGCACAAGAATTAAGGTCGACAATTGACAAATGGGACCTCATCAAACTCAAAAGCTTCTGTACATCAAAAGAAACAATCAAGGAAGTGAAGAGAAATCCCACAGAGTGGGAGGAAACCTTCACTGCAGATACATCTGACAAAGCATTGATTTCCAGAATATATAAACTACTCAAAAAACAAAGAAAAAAGAAAACAAATGACCCGCTCAATAGATGGAGCAAAGAACTGAACAGAGACTTCACAAGCGAGGAATTAGAGATGTCTGAGAAACACCTCAAGAACTGCTCAACATCACTAATCATTAAGGAAATGCAAATGAAAACCACTTTAAGATATCATCTTACTCCAATAAGACTGGCTAGGATCAAGAAAACAAATGATACCAAGTGCTGGAGAGGTTGTGGGGAAAGGGGAACACTCATCCACTGCTGGTGGGAATGTAAACTCATACAGCCACTATGGAAAGCAGTGTGGAGAACCCTTGGAAGACTTGGAATGAACTTGCCACCCGACCCAGCCATACCACTCCTGGGCATGTACCCTCAAGACTTACGCCACCACAGAGATACATGCACGGCCATGTTTATTTCAGCTCTCTTCACAATAGCAAAGAGCTGGAACCAACCTAAATGCCCCTCAACTGACGAATGGATAGAGAAAATGTGGTACATCTACACAATGGAGTTCTATGCAGCAGTAAAGAAAGACGACATCACGAGCTTTGCAGGAAAATGGCTGGAGCTAGAGGACATCATGCTGAGTGAAGTAACACAGTCCCAGAAAAACAAACGACGAATGGTATCCCTCATCTGTGGATGCTAGTGCCAATTACCCAATTGTAAGCATTTCTTGTGTAGGGCCCCCTGAGCTTTTGTCCAAAGCAGTTGGGCATAACGCATTTTGGAAACAACAACAACAACAGAAAAGACTGCATCAAAGAACTGACTGAAACAGCGAACTTCTGCTCAAAACAGTCAACTTCCCCATGGAAAATATTGAGAATGACTAAGAGATGGAAAGCATGTCTGGCAGAATGCATGAGCTCTGGCGGGGCGGGGGAATGAGCAGGAACACGGGTCTAGATTTGTTAAAAATAAATAAATAAATAAATTTATGTGAAGAAAAAAAAAAAACAGAAACACTGGTCCTCATCTGTCACCTATAGCTAATATCTCCCCCAACAGGGAGACAATGATAATGACCCCTCCGGGGAGTGTTTCACCCCTGAGGATGGCCCCTCTGCTCTTTCCTCAGGAGTGGCCCAGGATGAAAGTGATGTTGCTCCTCCTGCTGCTGGCTCTTGTCCCGCCCAGTGACCGGGGACTCGGAGACCCCAATGCGGCCAGACAACACCTAGAGGCTAGATCTGGAATTGTCCGAAATAAAATCAAGGAACTCACGTCTTTCTGCCCTACCTCCTTCCTCTGCTTGGACCCCTTCTTACACTCTTCCTAATTCTTACCCTCGGGCCCTGCATGATTAACAAAATCACTCAATTTACCCAGGGAAGGCTAGATGCAGTAGTTACATCAGGTCGAGGTCCACTATCACAGGCTCGCCAGCCAGGAGCCAGGGCCTTATGAATGGCCATCTTCATATGATCACCCGACCCCCACCCTTCATGTGGCCAATGACAGGTATGACCCCAAAGAGAATGGGGCAACCTAAGACAGGGCATGGAGAGGCTCTCAGCAGACCGGAATCATAGAACCCAATGACGGGTAAGATCCCTCCGCAGTCAGTCAACCTAAAACAGGGGCCAAACCTAAGCTGTTTGTATCCCAAAGACGGGTAAGACTGAGTTTGCAAGAATAGGCAACCTAAGACAGGGCTATGTTTCTCCTCTTGCATTACAAAAACAAAAGGGGGAATTGGTGGGCCTGTGGGCCCTAGAGAATGTGGCCTACTGTAAGCCCCTGAGCCTCACTAGAGTTTAGTGACCTGTCTCTGGCTGGTCACTTCTGCATAGGAGTGACTCAGCATAGCCCAACCTGAAAACGCCTACAACAGATGTGGTGAGTTACTATTGGCCCAAAGCTATCCCCCAACTCTACGTATCTCCTCTCCCGCCTTCCTTTCTCCACCCCTCCCACCAAGCTTATATAAGCCACTGCCTGACACAATAAAGTGAGTCCTTGCTTTGACGAGAACCCCGAGCCCTGTGTGCTTCTTTTTGGGTCGTCGATACTTGCCATCTTGCTCAGCCCCGGAGGAGAGATAGGCTGGCCTGGCTCTCCTCTCTGCCCTACCTGCTGGAGGACCCGGCAATAAACTACTCAAAAAACAAAGAAGAAAGAAAATAAATGACCCACTCAAAAGATGGAACAAGGAGCTGAACAGAGACTTCACAAGTGAGGAACTAGAGATGGCTGAGAAATATCTTAAGAAGTGTTCAACATCTGCCGGGCGTGGTGGTGCATGCCTTTAATCCTAGCACTTGGGAGGCAGAGGCAGGTGGATCTTTGTGAGTTCAAGGCCAGCCTGGTCTACAGAGTGAGTTCCAGGACAGCTGGGGCTACAGGGAGACCTTGTCTCAAAAAGACCAAAAAAAAAAAAAAATGTTCAAAATCATTAATAATTAAGGAAATGCAAATCGAAACCACTTTAAGATATCATCTTACTCCAATAAGACTGGCTAGGATCAAGAAAACAAATGATACCAAGTGCTGGAGAGGTTGTGGGGAAAGGGGAACACTCGTCCACTGCTAGTGGGAATGTAAACTTGTACAGCCACTATGGAAAGCAGTGTGGAGAACCTTTGGAAGACTTGAAATGAACTTGCCACCCGACCCAGCCATACCACTCCTGGGCATGTACCCTCAAGACTCATCTTACCACAGAGATACATGCACAGCCATGTTTATTGCAGCTCTCTTCACAACAGCAAAGAGCTGGCACCAACCCAAGTGCCCCTCAACTGACGAGTGGATAGAGAAAATGTGTTACATCTACACAATGGAGTTCTATGCAGCAGTAAAGAAAGATGACATCATGAACTTTGCAGATAAATGGCTGGAGCTAGAGGACATCATGCTGAGTGAAGTAACACAGTCCCAGAAAAAGCAGACGAGGAATGGTATCCCTCATCTGTGGATGCTAATGACAATTACCTAATTGTATGGCAAACTGAGCAATGTCAATGTGATCTGAAAACAACTGTGCTCTTATATTCTGAATCCCTTAAAAAATAAATAAAAATTAAAAAAATAAAATAGAAAAAATAAAAATAAAAAGGGAGGGGGGAGCAGGAGAGATGGCCCAGTGGTTAGCGCACTAGCTGCTCTCACAGAGGACCTGGGCTGAGTTCCCAGCACCATGAGGTGCTTCACAACTGTCAGTAACTCCAATTCCAGGTGATCCAACACTCTCTTCTGGCCTTTGTGGGCATTATACACATGGGTGCATTTACCTGTCGGCAAAACACTCATGTACACAATAAAATACTAATACTAATACTAATATTTTTTAAATGTTTATTTATTTATTATGTGTATGAGTGTACTGTCTGCATGTAGGTTTGTGCACCCATGTCATGCAATGCCATGGAGGTCAGAAGAGGGCGTTGGATTCCCCTGGAACTGGAGTTAAAGATGGTTCTCAGCCGCCATGTGGGTGCTGGGGATTGAACCCGGGTCCTCTGCAAGAGCAGTCGGTGCTCTTAACCGCTAGGCCATCTCTCCAGCCCTAATACTAATGTTAATACTAATACTAAAGCTGTATCAAAATAACCCGGTGCTCAGGTCTCCTTCCCAGGAAAAGACCAATTGGTCTGTGTCACAATGAAATCCACATGTCTAACCTTTGTCTTATGGATTTCTGTAAGTTGTATGATGGCCACAGACATGATGAGGAAGAAATTAAGTCTTTGTTCTTTCCCTGGATTGGCCAAGTTGTAATGGGTCCATTTTCCTCTATTGATTTGCTCCAAATTTCTTTAAAACACAGGGAAACAATGTGGCAGTTTTCATGAATCTAAGTGCCAGTAATAATCTCTTGAGTGTGGCACAACTTTCTTGCTTTTTAAGGAAATTATATAAAGTTGTGCTTGGAGAAAAACAAAAGCTGGTAAGCGGCCATTTAAATTTTCAGAGCAGTCTAAATTATTGTTTTGTACACAAGGAGAAGGATCCTTTGTTTTATTTGAGTTTAAACTGTGTTAGTTGAGGCTGCTACAGAGATGCACAATGCACCCAGAGATGCCAACCCAAGTAAGGCCAGAGAAGTAACAGTGCTGTATTTGTTTATTGGATATGCAGAAAATATGATGTTAACTTTAAAAGTTTATTCTTAGAAGATGTTCATTGTTTCTCCTCTTATAAAATAAGCTTATCATTGGGAAGTAGATGGAGGAACCAACCTGACAAATGACCGAACAAATTGACTACCTGCCCACTCTGCCTCCTGAGATCCATCTGCCTCAGAATACATGGCCTCTAGCCTAGACCTCTGGTTCCTTATTCATCTCCTTGCAGGTCTGGCTCCTTACCAACCTCCTTGCAGAAGACATCTGGTTCACCTATCAGAACTCCCCATCTCTCCTTCCCAGATGCTGGGAAGGAGCATGAAATCACTCAAGTAGGCAGAACCCACCTTCTGGGATTCCAGAAAGGAGCACACCTTCTAGCCCCCTCCAAATCCAGATGCACAACCTCCATCCCGAGGGAAGGTCGCTTGCCCTCCATAGCTAATAAAGCTATCTGCAGGGGGGATTCAATTCCTACTCCTTAATTCTTATATTACCTTTTCATCCAGAATTCTAACAGGAAAGTCATTGTTCCTTAAAGAATTATTAATGTGCTTATTTACATTTAATGATTTTCACACCCCAAAATAAACCAAAGTCACACCCACAATTCCTTATGGTAATGAAGGCTTAAACAGCCTTGGTAATCATTGTTTCAAGCTTGGTGATACATATTCAATTACCCAGGGAAAGCGGTAAAAATACAAATAGTTCATTCTGTTTGTATACTAAACACAGAAAGCCAAGCCCCTTAAAAGCCTTGACAGCAGGGGCTAGAGAGGTAGCTCAGCAGTTAAGAGCACTGGCTGCTCTTGCAAAAGACCTGAGTTTGATTCCCAGTACCCACATGATGGCTAGCATCCGCCCTAACTCCAGTTCCAGGGGAATCCAATGCCCTCCATGGGCATTGCATAACATTGCTGCACTTATATACACGCAGGCAATACATTCATACACATAAAATAAAAATAGTAAATAAAATATTTTCAAAAGCCTTGACAACAAATAACCAACCTAGTCTCCAGGCTAAATGATGCACAGGACCAAGATGATGTTTATAACACCAGCACAATGCTGGGGTTCAAATAATAAGCCGACAACCTTGCTCCTACTGAGTTAAAAGAATGAAAATAGTTTAAGGAATGAATTTTCAAGTGTGTGGGCAATGTGGCAAAGAACTGGAAGTTAGGACATGGAAAAACTGAAAGTAGTAAAGGTAATTCACTTACCAGAAAAGGATATAAAACAATCAACTAATTCAATGACAACAATGCAGAATTAGGTCAACAACTCAGACCTGGAAACAATCCTGGTCTTGGAGCTCCACGCAGAATTTGGTCAGTGTCCTCTCTCACTCACCAACCTGCAGTGGACAAGCTAGGTAACAACCGGGAGTGCTGGACGCCCTGCAGTTAAATTATGCACAGAACCCTGCAGCCTTTCCAGTCCCCGCCATAGCCTTTTAAGTGGAATCAAGCAGAAAGTGTCTGGATGGAGGAGACTGTTTTCCATGGCTTGATCCAGAGTCAGCCTTGGAAACTTCCAGGTCTCTATCCTCTAACAGAGGAGCCCTACAAAAATGGAGCTGGCTTGCACCATTCCCTTCAGAACTCCTGGTGGGCGAGGGACAGCTTCCAGGTGGTCCCTCCCGGCCCTGTGTAAGACTGGCTGGATCAGCCGGGGCTTGTCTGCCCTTCCCTTTCCTGGATCCCTTCCCGCTCTTTCCCCCTAGATGCCCAAGACTCCTGTGACATCAGTATTGGTCAGCTAAGTATGTACTTCAAACATCATCCTTTTCCTCTGCTGCCTCCAACCCCACACCCACCCCCTTTTTCTGTCAGTCCTGTCTACTGAACCTAGACCTCGAACAGGCTGGGCAACTGCTCTACTACGGAGAGTTATATCCCCAGCCTGACCTTTCCCTATCCTCCAGAATTCCTGCTTCCTTGACTTAGCTGCTTTAGGGCCCGGGTCTGGAAAATGATCTGAATGTTCTAATTCTTAATAAAATGCAGATAACTGACAGCATCTCTCTGCAACTCAATTCCCTTTGCTCTCACAGTGATCCATGCCTCTGTATTTTAGGTAATTTAAAGAAGAAATGGGGTGTGTTTGGTGTGAAGTGTTGTCCGCATGTTTGTCCACACCACTTGATGGCCTCTGAAGGAAGCATAAAATCAAATGTGACAAAAGTAGGAAATAGTGGGGCTGGTGAGATGGTGCAAAGGCGCTTGCAGCCCAAGCCTGAGGAGCTGAGTGCAACACACACACACACACACACACACACACACACACACACACTTTAAAAGGGAGTGTGCTACAAGGAGATGGCTTTGTTCTACCATGGCCAGCAAAGCTGAGGGGTATCCATGAAGGACCTAGAAAGACAAAGTACTTGGGCATCATTTGAGCCTCCAGAACAGCCACTCCTGTCACAGCCCTCCTGGCCTCCCAACTTCCTGTTTCACCTGCTCTTAACCTGAAAGCCTGGTGGTCCAGTGGCCATCTCCCTGTCATTTACGACTTTATCATGGTATAATCATGTTTTACCCACTGGTCCTTAAAGTGTTTAAAAGGGGGGGCTGGAGCGATGGCCTAGCGGTTAAGAGCGCCGACTGCTCTTGCAGAGGACCCGGGTTCGATCCCCAGCACCCACATGGCGGCCGAGAGCCGTCTGAAACTCCAATTCCAGGAGAACTCCAGTTCCAGGGGAGTCCGACGCCCTCTTCTGACCTCCGCGGCATTGCACGTCACGGGTGCACAGACTTGCATGCAGACAATACATTCATACACATATGGAAATAAATAAAATTAAAAAAAAAAAATAAATAAATAAAGTGTTTAAAAGGAAAAGGTTTCTCACTCAGTTTTGCCAACAGTAGCCCAAACTAGGTCCTCAATGGAGGGGTTGATGAATGGAGAGGGGTTGATCCTTTCTAACACTGACTCCTTCAGGACTCTTCTCCTTGTACCCTGGACCAACTCTTGACCCACCTGCCCAAATTCCCTGGACTGTGACCACTCAGGATCCCATGGTGGGTCAGCCCGCACCCCCACCCCTCTGTCCTTTCCTGCTTGTCTCCAGGCTCAGCTCTAATATTACAAGTCCAGAAGAAGAGACTGAAAGATAGAGGCCCCCTCCCTTCATCTTCTCCGTATGCTGACTTCTCTCCACAGGTGGAAACTATGTAGAATGTGGAGAATATTTGAGAAGGAAAATGAGTTCTCTCCTAGGAGTAACTAACAATTGATAGCTGCAAGCTTGAAGCTGGAGCACGCAGTGACCCCAGGAGATGCGAGACAAACAAACCTGTGCACACCGACGCACACACACAAACACAAAGGTCTCCAAGGCAGTATTGGACTTTTTGTTGTTGTTGTCTTTTTTTTTTTTTTTTTTTTTTTGGTCTTTTCAAGACAGGGTCTCGCTTTGCACCACCATGCCCGGCTGTTGTCAAGACAGGGTCTCCCTGTAGCCCCAGCTGTCCTGGAACTCACTGTGTAGACCAGGCTGGCCTTGAACTCACAGAGATCCTCCTGCCTCTGCCTCCTGAGTGCTGGGATTAAAGGCATGTGCCACCATGCCTGGCTCTGAACTTTAAGTTTTAAAATTCTCCGTCTTGGGGCTGGAGAGAGATGGCTCAGTGGTTAAGAGCGCCAACTGCTTTTGCAGAGGACCTGGGTTCGATTCCCAGCACCCACATGGCAGCTAAGAAGCATCTTTAAGCCAGGCATGGTGGCGCATGCCTTTAATCCTAGCACTTGGGAGGCACAGGCAGTCAGATCTCCGTGATCTAGTCTACAGAGTGAGTTCCAGGCCAGCTGGGGCTATAGGAAGACCCTGTCTCAAAAATAAAAAAATTCTCTGTCTTATGCAGACAGAAATAAGTAGTGGTTTACATGTTTCTGAACTTTTTATGAATTTAGAAACATGTAAACCATCACTTCTTTCTGTCTGCATAAGACAGGGGGAACTTTTAAAAACTTTATGGGTTAACATACAAAGTAATGGGCTCAGTCCCGGCATCTCCATCCATGTCAGCTCACATTGCTTGCACTCGTTCTCACTTCTGCCCCCCCAGCTCCTCTTCCTCCAGCTGGTCACGTCCACCTTCCTCTTCCCCCAGTCAGTGTCCACCTGCCTCTGCTGTCTATTACTCTCTATTTCCCACCTCCCTTAAGAGTTCTTCCTCATCTCTCATTATCCCCTTTCTGGTTTTGTGACCTATACACACGTATGAATACGCATACCTCACCCTGTGTATGATATAGTAATATAATTTTAAATCTAGATTCTGACTATGAGAGAAAATGTTCAGTATTTAAGATAGGAGTTATAAATCCCCATTGACCAAAATATTGACCTTTCCAAAGTGATGAGTTTTGCTAACATTTCCTTTTTCTATGTAAAGACAATACCATTCACCAAAATGTTGATTTCAGAAGCAGACACAGTCAAGAACATCATCACATTCCTCAGGAGTTAGAAAACTGCATAGTGACAATATTCTACCCAACACCAGACCACGGAAGTCTGGCCTCAATTATATGAGGGCAGATGGAGTTTAACTCTATCTGGAAATGTTGTCTCCGATGTTCTGGTAGCATCATGATAGACTAATGGGACTTCGATTCAAATCTCAAATGATTTTGGCCTCTCTCTTTTCATCTGGTCTGAAACTAATCAAGGAAATGTGAGGTTATGAGTATATCCCAGTCGTAGAGGGCTTGTTGAGCATGTGTAAGGAAGACCCTGGTTCCTTCCCCTCCACCACCAAAATAATAATTTTATAATAATAATAAATCAGCAAAACATAAACACTTGGTCATTTTTTCTCCAAGGAAAGCTTGAGAACACAGTGGTGCTCATGCAAATATTCTATCTCTAATGTAAGCTAACAAACCAGGCCTCACTGCACCCACCTAGATAGATGCTCACTTTCCCTTGAATCATGTTTCACGGCATGGCGTAGTACGGTGAGGTGAAGATAATTTCTAAATATGCCACCTGCATCAAACATAAACTGAAGACTAGTAAGAGGCAAGAGTCAACGTTAGAAAATCTCTGGATCATCACTTACCACTTTACTAAGAAAGAGGCCCAGGAAGGTGGTAAGATTCCCAATGTCACCGGGCGTGGTGGTGTACGCCTTTAATCCTAGCACTTGGGAGGCAGAGGCAGGCAGATCTTTGTGAGTTCAAGGCCAGCCTGGTCTACAGAGTGAGTTCCAGGACAGCTGGGGCTACAGGGAGACCCTGTCTCGAAAAGACCAAAAAAAAAAAAAAGATTCCCAAAGTCACAGAGGTGGGAAAAGAACTTCAGATTTCAGACCAGATGTCCACTGAAAAGGGGTCCTCTTCAGCATCATGCCTCTTCCTCAAGATGGGTGAGGTTTCCTTAATGATAAGACCATGTTTATCACCTCTTACAATTAAGAAATGCGTCCTATGTGTGCCGAGGGCTGAACATCCATGCCTGTGCCAGTCTCTAGTTCTGGTTATTTAACTGGCTGTATTAAACATATACACACAACAAACAAAGAAAACCTCAATTAGTGAGGATATATCACAGTCCTACCTTTATCTGTCAGGCACTTCTAAAGATTAAACAAACAAACAAAAATCTAAAATAAAACAAAAGTAGTATTACAACCTACATCCAACTTGAGAGGCAGTGGGGGAAAGAACAAGAAAACACTTGTTTTGAATTTGCTAGATGTGTCAAAACTACTTGATTTGGATGTAATAAGCTTCTATAAACAACTCCTGAAATGTGTAACCTTGGTCTGCTACAGTGCATTTCATTATCTAAAAAAAAAAAAAGCAGGATTCCTAATTATAGTCTGAGGCGCCCTCTAGTGTTCCCATGCAAACATTTCTCGTAATATGCCATCCTTGACCAGCGTCATTGTGCTCCATTGTCCTTTCTGCCTGGTTTCACACTTCAGGGTTTTGTTTTGTTTTGTTTTGTTTTGTTTTGTTTTGTTTTGTTTTGTTTTGTTTTGTTTTGTTTTGTTGGGGGTGGTTGTTTTACTTCAGTGGAGAAGTGCCACTTAAGATGCAGTAAAATAAGCGGGTTTCGTTTCACAGCCTTCCACTTTATATTTTCCTTTCCTCATGATCTTGTCTAGTACTATGTGACGCATGCGCAGTCAGCCAAAATGGCCCTTAATGCATGTGGATAGAGCTGCACGATGAATAATAACCCATGTCTACTTCCCTCAATCCTCCCCACACACAGTGAAAGTGACACATCTCCCTTTTAAGGACATTAAGGCCTTACTTACAAAAAGAGGAAGGAAAAGAGGGAGGGAAGGAAAAAGCAAAGCCCTCATTAAAAGGGACTTGAAGGACAGTTTGATGTCCAAGGACAGCTCTAGTGGTGGGAAGGGAACTCTCTCACAAGTGCTCACCTCCATCCTTTAGCTTTATCAGCTAAGGTATGTCCTGGCCTGTGTTCAGCCCCCACAAAGTGTGCAAGAACGGCCACGGCAATGCTGGAGGCTGGGAGGTCAATGGAAAATTCGAGAACATATAGGATAAAGGTGAGACATTTGCAGGGAGTGGCTAAGAGGCTTACAAAGAGAAAGGGACCCAGTCTGCATACCTGTTACACTTCCAATCTAGATTGTCACCAAAAGGCACGGCTGCCAGCCTGTGGTACAACTGGGAGGTGGAGGAACCTTCAGGATGGTGGAAGGCCGTTAGGTCACTGGGGGCATAACCCTGAATGGCATATTGAGACCCCAGCCCCTCCTCCGGGGCTCTGCTTCCTCCGCCATACACTGCCAACATGGCATACTGCCTTACCACAGATCCAGAGGAAGCAAGGCTGGGCTACCACTGGAATCTCGGGAACAACCAACTACACCATTTGTCTCAAGTGTTTGTTACAGCAATGGAAATCTGACTGGCCATACTTACTCAGCATTTCTTCTGTCATGTGCATCTACAACTGCCATTGAAAGGTTCCAAGTTTGGGGTTCAGTAGAAACAAAGTCAGGAATGTTAAGCTGGGGCCCCAACATTTTGTCAAGCTCCTCCATGTTGGTGGAACTGTAACAATTTCCAAAATGACAGGTTTCCAGGACCAAAGTAACTTGCTTTTCTAGATGCTTGCCTTCCCCAGCCTCATAGTGAATGAAAAGATGGCCTGACCCCAAGTGCCCACTATGGGCCCCTCATAAATCCCTGACCCCAAGTACCCACTACAGGCCCCTCATAAATCCCATGACTTAGAACCTCCCTGGTCCTCTGAAACCTGTAAAGGGACCATTCCTCCCTGTGGGCCTGAACTCCCCTCAGAGCCCAGGCCATGCTGCTGTCTGTGTGTCTATGGTGTTAATCACTCCTCTAATAAATCTCTAACCCCAAAAGACAATCCATCTCAGTGTCTCCCATGAGCTTCAAACCCCAAAGCTTTCCATTGTTATTGGTTGATTTTTTTTAATTCTGCAATAAATCTTTTGAACAGCAATGAGTTCCAAATCAGAAATATAGACTTAGTAAAATATTTTTAAGTACTGTATTTCTGACTCACAACTAAGTTGATGTCGAGTGTGAAATGGCACAAATTGCCATCAATTACTGCCCATCCGAGGCCCACAACCATGGACAGGGGATGGGACGGAGAGATGTCAATAATTAAGTGACAGCTCACAACCACAAATCTGCTGAAGATGCACGATAATTCACATCAGAAATGAGTCCCTATTTTGGGAACAATGCCCTTGTAGTGTACGATTATCACATGCAGCTGCAGAAGGTGCTTACGTAACGTTTAGATCCACGATTCCCTGGAATTAATTGACTTTGCCAATTTCTTATGTTGAGGTTGTGTGTTCACGTACAGACAAACAAAGGAAATAAAAGCTACAGTATGTCTAAAAGCAGAAGAATTTTGTAAACTACTTGCTGTTGCTAATGTTCTAATAGTATTATCAAGGTTTCACCTAGATAGATGAATTCATTTTAATAATAGTTTGAAGCTTCTAACCTAATTTGTGAAGTCAAAGTGATGGCTTTAGAAATGTAGTTAGTCCATTTAAGAAAAGACATTTGATGGTATTATAAATCTCAATGAAAATTTAATTTAATGGTTCATATACTTCTTTTTTTTTATTTAATAGGGAGGAAAGGGTTTATATACTTCTTTTTCTGGGATTTTATTGGTGGTGGTATTTTTGTTTGTTTGTTTTGGGGGATTTTTTGAGACAGGGTCTCACTCTGAAGCCCTAGCTGGACTCAAACTCAATTTCATCCTGGATCTGCTTCCCAAGTGCCAAGATTATAGATGTATGCCACCATGCCTGGCTCAGTTCACCATTTAAAAGAAAATCATTTGTCTTTGTAATAAATAACTGATTTGGGAACAAAAAAAATGGTGTAACATGGTGTCCCAAGCAAGATATTATCTTATTAAATTAAGATGTTTAATCTTATTAAAAAGGATTTATTTTATTTAGTTATGTGTAAGTATCTTTTGTGGTATGTGCACATAAGACATAAGTGCAGGGTTCCTCAGAAGCCAGAAGATTCCCCTGGATCTGGAGTTATAAACATTTGTGAGCCCCCAGATCTGGGTACTGTAAGGTCCTCTGCAAGAGCAGTATATGCTCTTAACTGCTGAGCCATCTCTCTAGCCCCCTAATTTTAAAATTAAAAAACAGAAATAAAATCAGTATCAGTTACAGTATAAATATAAACTTTAATTTGTTGAAATGAAGTTGCAGTACTGTACCAATTGCAACAGAAGCTGCATCTATTACAACTACAGGTTTTGAAGATGACTAGGAAATTACAAACTCAGGGAAATGAAGCAGATGTTGAACAACCCCCCCACCCACCCACACACACATCTCCACATTCATAATGCTGACTTTCTCTTTGCTGTCTGCCAGTGACACTAAACGTTTTCACAAAGGAATCCTCTAGATTTAGGGCACGTTGTATTCAATATCAATTATACATTTTAATCAAAGAATTTAAGAAGCATGAATAAAATCTTCAGTTGAGGTTCATGGAGAATTACAACTATTGAGAACAAAATTTACAATAAGGAGAACACAGAAACATCCCAAGTATTGAGAGGAAAAGGTAAGTACACTGAAGGTTAGCAATCAACGACCTGTCTAAGATTAAATTTTGAAGTCTCATAATTACTCTTTAGAATATATCCACTCATGGGAGAAATTTTCATTTTGTCCACTGCAATTGAGGAAAATTAAGAAGACCATAATTTTTATTATATCAGTTTGAAGTAATGTAGAGTGGTGCCAATGCAGTCTCATGAACCTTTAATCCCAGCAGTCAGGAGGCAGAGGCAGGCAGAACTCTGCGAGAATGAGGACAGCCTTACACAAAGAGGTCTACGTAGAAAGTTCCTGGACAGCTAGAGCTACAGGGAGACCCCTGTCTAAAAAATAAATACTATTAATTTGATAAATTTCATCATCTAGAAGTATTTGTCAAAAAAAGACACTCAAAAACCTAAGGATATTTCAGGTTGGTATTTATACATTTCTATGTAAAAAAAAAAAAAAAAACAGAGCTGAGAATATTTTCCATTTATTAAAATTTAGTAAGAAAATAAAGTAAGATACTAGGCATTATGAAAAATTAATAGTCTGTATTAGAAAAGAATTCATCCCTCCAAAAATGGCAGAGACAGAGGTAACTAAAATACTTATTAAGCATGTAGCCATGTAACAAAAATAATGATTCAACTATGATTTTTGTTTTTTAGATGAGACAATATAATGGATTGACTTATTTTACTTTAATATGCAGGGATATTTACTATTTTTATTTTGAGGGAAGAATTTCATTTTCCAAAGGTTCTGAGAGTTATTTCTTAGGCCTATGCATACATTAAAACTAATTCACTCATCAAAGTAGAATTTAAAAGGGCTGGGGAGGGCTGGAGAGATGGCCTAGCGGTTAAGAGCGCCGACCACTCTTACAGAGGACCCGGGTTCAATCCCCAGCACCCACATGGCGGCCGAGAACCGTCTGAAACTCCAGTTCCAGGGGAATCCGACACCCTATTCTGACCTCCGCGGCATTGCACAACACAGGTGCACAGACCTGCATGCAGACAGTACATTCATACACATACAGAAATAAATAAAATTAAAAAAAATTAAAAAATAAAAATTAAAAGGGCTGGGGATATAGCTCGGTTAGTAGAGTACTTGCTCAGAATGTAGGAAGCCTTGGGTTTAATTCCCACCACCACATAAAAGCAGGAATAGAGAAACAAGCCTATAATCCCATTTAGGGAAATAGAAGCAGGAGGATCAACAGTTCAAGGTCTTATCTGGCAAGTTCAAGGCCAGCTGGGGAAGAAATGAGACGTTTTTCAATAATAATTACAAAACTGTTAAAATATGTTAATTATAAGGGGTTCTACAGTGATGATTGAACCCAGGGCTCCTAACATGTTAAGCATGTGTCCTCCCACTGAGCCCCTATACAAGTCATTTTTGAAAATGTACTAGTTTTCGGCCATGTGTTAGTCCTAGCACTTGGGAGGCAGAGGCAGGCAGATCTTGGTGAGTTCAAGGCCAGCCTGGTCTACAGAGCTAGTTGCAGGACAGCTGGGGCTACAGGGAGACCCTGTCTCAAAAAGACAAAAAAAAAA
>VZQC01014887.1:430183-456179 GCA_009823505.1 Rhizomys pruinosus
CTATGAAGGAGGGCTGTGAGGAGTCTGTGAAGGAGGGCTGTGAGGAGTCTGTGAAGGAGGGCTGTGAGGAGTCTGTGAAGGACGGCTGTGAGGAGTCTGTGAAGAAGAGCTGTGACGGAGTCTATGAAGGAGGGCTGTGAGGAGTCTATGAAGGAGGGCTGTGAGGAGTCTGTGAAGGAGGGCTGTGAGGAGTCTGTGAAGGAGGGCTGTGAGGAGTCTGTGAAGGAGGGCTGTGAGGAGTCTGTGAAGGAGGGCTGTGAGGAGTCTGTGAAGGAGGGCTGTGAGGAGTCTGTGAAGGACGGCTGTGAGGAGTCTGTGAAGGACGGCTGTGAGGAGTCTGTGAAGGACGGCTGTGAGGAGGTGCCCTCTCAATTTATCCTTTAATAAATCTGACTCTGTAGAGGTCAGGTTTCCTTCCCCTCCTTCTTGCTCTCTATTTCTTTCCAACCCTAGAAACTGCTCTCTCCACCAAGTGCTTACTGTGCCTGAGCCATTCTCATCTTACTCTCTACAGTCCTTGGGAGGTGTTTTCCCTGCCTTGCTTGATTTTAGGATGTGCAGAGCAAGGCTTTGCAGGCTCTGTCTCAGTCTGGCCTACCCAGAATGCCCCTCATACTTTTCTCCCTCATTACCAAGATGTGCTCCCATCCTACCACAGAGAATGTGTTCCTAGCTCACAACCATGTATTTGGTTGACTCATGACCCCCAAGCTGTGCATTTCCAGAAGAGCTGGTGCATCTGAGAAGCCAGACTACAACTACAAACCCAAGCAATTAACAGCTTGCTGAGAGAATTACACTCAGCCCCATGTTTCTTCAAAGTCCATGTAGTTTTCACATGAGTCATCTCCAGTTCTACAAAATATTTTATGTGAATTAAATGCCTAACTGTAAGGAACAGACTGTAATGTATATCCTTTACATCAATGTGTATTAAGTATACTTGACCTCAGACATACGTATCATTAAAATTATAAGTTCTAAGTCTCTGATAAAACAGAGGACACTACAGATACTATGAAAAACAGCAATAGAAATATAAGTTCACTCACTAAATTTAGCATTTGATACAGACACATAGCATTGTACCTTTAACACTATAAAGATTTGTAAAAAATATTTTTTAAATATATTTTTTTCATCCAGGTACTTTTCTATGTTCTCATATTTAATTGTCTCATTCATATTTGAGATATGAAAAAACTTGCCACTTGTAAAAAAAAGTAATAAAGGCTGGGCGTGGTGGTGCACACCTTTAATCCTAGCACTTGGGAGGCAGAGGCAGTTGGATCTTTGTGAGTTCAAGGCCAGCCTGGTCTACAGAGTGAGTTCCAGGACAGCTGGGGCTACAGGGAGACCCTGTCTCAAAAAGACCAAAAAAAAAAAAAAAAGTAATAAAGATGTTATTTAGTAAACAATTAGCAACATGTACTACCAAAAGTGAAAATATTATATAACTTACCTTTTAGGCAGTAGATTAAGCCAATATTTTTTATTTTATTTATTTTTTATGTGTATGAACTGGAGAGATGGCCTAGCGGTTAAGAGTGCCGACTGCTCTTGCAGAGGACCCGGGTTCGAACCCCAGCACCCACATGGCAGCTAAGAACCGTCTGTAACTCCAATTCCAGGAGAACTCCAATATTTTTTTTTCTACTCTACCTAGGATAATACATTAAAATTGCCTGAAAGTAAAAGGTTTTAGGCTAGGCAGCCCAAAGATGGTTTGGGTCTGGTTTAAGAGCAAGATTTGATTGCAAATAGCTTGCTAGGAAGTACACAGTTTATTGGTAGGGAGCAGGAAAGGAAAGATTACTATTTTTATTTTTTTATTTTTTGGTCTTTTTTGAGACAGGGTCTCCCTGTAGACCCGCTGTCCTTGAACTCACAGAGATCCGCCTGCCTCTGCCTCCCAAGTGCTAGGATTAAAGGCATGTGTCACCATGCCCTATGGAAAGATTACTATTTAAACGTGTGTTTTGCCAGGCGTGGTGGTGCACGCCTTTTATCCTAGCTCGTGGGAGGTAGAGGCAGGCGGATCTCTGTGAGTTCAAGGCCAGCCTGGTCTACAGCGTGAGTTCCAGGACAGCCAGAGCTACAGGGAGACCCTGTCTCGAAAAGACCAAAAAAAAAATAAAAGTGTGTTTTTCCTAGGCATGGTGGGACACACCTTTACTCCCAGCATTTAGGAGTCGGAGGCAGGCAGATCTCTGTGACTTCTAGGTCAGCCTAGTCCACAAAGCCAGGACTCACCATCGCCCCATCCAGTAGAGAGGATCTGAGGTAATCTCATCAGCCACTGACTGTGGACTTTTGGAACTTAGTGCGAATCCCCCAGCATTTCCAGATACTAGCTGTTGCAGGGCATGAAGCACAAAGAAATGATAAGGTCTTAAAGGAAGTGGACAAAGCAGACAGGTGTGAAGAGCATCCCAATGCATTTGTCTAAGCCTAAAATACATTCTCTGCTGTTGTTTTTAGTGAACATCATACACGAGTATAGTCTTAGCACCACTTCCATCCCTCCATTTCCCCTCCAGTTCCCCTCCAACTCCCCCCACATCCTAGATTCCCTCTTTTCTTTTTATGTGTATGAATGTACTGTCTGCATGCAGGTTGGTGCACCTGTGTCATGCAATGCTGCGGAGGTCAGAAGAGGGTGTCGGATTCCCGTGGAACTGGAGTTAAAGAAGGTTATTGGCCACCATGTGGGTGCTGGGAATCAAACTTGGTTCCTCTGCAAGAGCAGTCCGTGCTCTTAACTGCTGAGCCATCTCTCCAGTCCCCAGATTCCCTCTCAATTTCATTTCCAGTCCCCTTCATTGATTATTATTGTTATATAACACACATACAGTTGTGGATCTACATAGATATCTAATATACTGAGTCCATTCAGTGCTGCTATTATCCACTTGGGATTAGGATTAGACAGCCTCTCAAGGAGCTATCCCATGGAAAAAACTGATTCTCCCCCCTTCAGCATCCACTGACTCCCTGCAGCTCTTCATTCTGAGGTGGGACCCCTTCCATTTCCCCCGTGCATCTTGGTGTCAGCTGGTTTGTTATTATATGCAGATCTTGTTAGATCACCATGCTGAGAAAGATTTCACTGGTGTAGCTTCCTTATCAATATCTGGAGTGCCTTAGGTAGCAGCAGGTGTCTTGTCCTCTGGCTCTCCTAAAACATATTCTTTTTATTTTTTAATATTTTATTTATTCTTTTTATTTTTATGTGTATGAGTGTATTGCCTGTACATAAGTGCATTGTGTCATGCAGTGGCCATAGAACTCAGAAGAGGGTTTCAGATCCGCTGGAACTAGAGTTATGGATGGTTGTTAGTGGCCATGTAGGTGCTGAGTTCGGACCTGGGTCCTCTGTAAGAGCAGCCAGTGCCCTAAACCGCTGAGCCATCTCTCCATGCTGGCAGGCCTAAAATATATTCTTAAATCAAGTAATTATGCAAATGTTATCACACTGACCACACTCCCCCTATACCACACCAAAATAAACAGTGGTCAGTCTAGCACTGCTAGGTTTTGAAGCTGTAACAGCCAAGTGAAACAGCTTTCATTTGAAAGGTCCTTCCCCAAGCAAAAATTCTAGAACATAAAATATGATTATTTTGTTAAAAGGTGACATTAAGAATTCATTTTCTATTAGGCTTTGAGCTGAATATATTTTCAGAAAACCCATGAAATTGGCCCTATTAGAATATAACAGGCCAGGCTTGGTGGTGCATGCCTTTAATCCTAGCACTTGGGAGGCAGAGGCAGGTGGACCTTTGTGAGTTCAAAGCCAGCCTGGTCTACAGAGCAAGTTCCAGGACAGGACAGCTGGGGCTACAGAGAGACTTGTCTCCAAAAGACCAAAAAAAAAAAAAAAAGAATATAACAAGGATTTCTGGGTCTAGTCTGATCACTGAACAATATAGCTGTTCACTGATTAGCTCAAGTGCACAGAAACAGCCAAGAACACAGGTCAGCATTTGAGGAAGTGAGGCGTTCTCTCAGTCCTGAAATGAGGGGTTTCATTTGATTTTTTTCTTTGCTTACTGGTAATAATTTGCAGGCTATGCAACAGTACAGGGATCTTAAAACACATATATATATGAAAGTATAAAACATCTAGATTATATATGTACACATGTGATATATGCGTACACGCATACACGCATGCTGCCTGTCTGTCCTGGAAACACACTAATATGACTTGAGCATCAAGTGCAGGCAGATGAGCATTCAAAGAGCTACTAGACATCAGATGGCAGGATCACAATCTGGTGAAGAATTTCTCACCTAGTTTTCACCTCTGCATACCACTAAGCAGCTTTACAGCATCCCCCCTCCTCTACCCCCAGAGATAAACATTCCATGGTCACATCCTGGGCAGATCTGAAAAAGTCTTAGAAATAGCACATGCAGCTGTTGCCTTCTCCAAATACACAGCCCAAGGCACTGCAATGCCAGCCCCGCAATGCGGGTAGTGGGAGACAGGAATAACAGTTACTTATTTAGACCCAAGATGAATGCAGGATTATGTCTACAAGGATCCGGAGGAGCTCAAAGGCAGGGAAGAATAGCACTGATGCCAACCGGAGGCAAAGCTTCTGGGAAAGATGCACAGACCCCACTAATCAAAGGCCTTTTAAAAAAGGACAAGCTACTTGGCTTTGTTAAGTTTTGGAAAGAAAAATATTGCTCTCAACTGCTTTCTAAAATGAAGAACAAGGTTTCAAAACTCTTCAGCGAGTGCAAAGAAAAATAAAAAATTTCAGTATCACAGTATAAGCTGTGATGGAAAGGGAAAGAATGATGAAAGAAGGAAAAATCAAGATAGAAAAGTATTACTAAATGGAGAAAAGGATGCTACAAAGGGGCTCAATTCTCATAATGTAGGTATAGTTCAGAATTTGTCTTTGGTGGATAAATAACCACCTTGGGTGGTTATGTATTTTTTGTCTGTGCTGAAAAACTTCAGCAGGGAACAGATGTTTTAGAATCGTATTGTATCATAGGTGACTGCAGGTAATAGTTATATACTGTAATGTCAAAAAGCTAAAAGAAAACTGCTATGAAGTGACTGATGATTGAGGAGACAGATATATTTAACCAGATTTAAATATTATATAGACTGTACACTTATTAAACTACTATTTAGTACTCTATTTATGTATAATTTTCATGTGTCAGATTCAAAAAGAAGATAAAGGAAAAATGTTCTGCTTTTCTGTGGGGTACGGAACTTCAGCGATTTTCATTGTCTCCCTTTTACACCTCAGTATTACTTTTTTTTTTTTTTTTTTTTTTGTATTTTTGAGACAGGGTCTCCCTGTAGCCCTAGCTGGCCTGGAATTTACTTTGTAGACCAGGCTGGCCTCGAAATCACAGAAATCCACCTAATCCGGCTGCCTCTGCTGGGATTAAAGGTGTGTGCCACCAGGCCCAGCCAGTATTACTTTTTTAGTGTAGGTGTGTGCTGCTTTTTTTTTTAAGTTATTTCTTATTTATTTATTTTTGATCTTTTCTCCCTTTAGTCCCATCTACCCTGGAGTTTTCTCTGCAGACCAGGTTGGCCTGCCTCTGCCTCCCAAGTGCTGAGATTAAAGGTGTGTGCCACATGCCCGGCTATTTCTTTTTATTTTTTTATGTGTATGATTGTTAAGCTTGCATGCATGAAAGTGCACCAATGCCCTCTTCTCTCAAAGGAGAGAAGAGGGCTTTGAGAGAAGAGGGCACTGGATCCTTTGGAACTGGAGTTATGGACGGTTTTTAGCCTCCATGTGGGTGCTGGGATTCAAACTTGGGTCCTCTGCAAGAACAGCAAGTGCTCTTAACTGATGAGCCATCTCTCCAGCCCAGATATGTGCCACTTATATCATGAGACAGAAGATATGTAAACTACACTGACTTTGAATAAATGATCAAACTAAAAAGTAGATAAAAGGTATGAACCGGGCTTGGTGGTTCACGCCTTTAATCCTAGCACTCGGGAGGCAGAAGCAAGTGGATCCTTGTGAGTTCAAGGCCAGCCTGGTCTACAGAGTGAGTTCCAGGACAGCTGGGGCTACAAGGAAACCTTGTCTCGAAAGGACCAGAGGAAAAAAAAAAAAAGATATGAGAAGAAGGAAAAGGGGGAAATGTTAACTTCTCATTCACCCATTCACCCATTCATTCATTCATTCATTCTTCCTTTGATCAGCCACTGTGTACACCAATTATAGACTATGGAGGAGATTAAGAAAATAGAGTAGGCAGAACTCTAGGTAGTGTGATCAGAGAAAGCCTGGCTGAAGAAATAGTTAAGTTTACAAAGAATTAAAGTTAGCCCTATGAGAATGGTGACAAGGCAGCAAATGCCCTTAAGCACACACACTTGGTGGCTTCAAGATCCACAGCTTGGCCAGTGGATGGAATCAGGAAGGAAGAAGTGGCGTGGAGTGGGAAGGGAACTAGAGAGATGAGCAGGAGCCACTTCCCTCGAGAACATGAAAGCCAGTGACTTACCTCAATACTCAGCTTAAAGAATTTAATTTGGAGAGAGAAGTTATCCAACTTACAGTTTAAGCCGATCACTCTCATTGCCCAGCGGATTCAACGGAGGGACAACATAAACAGGTTCTCTCTGTCTTATTGTCCTTGTCTCCACCCCCCTTGCCACCCTCACTCCCACAGTCGCTGACTTCTAAATCTCTGTAGCCGTAAACCCTGAAATTGCTCCCAGCCAAAGGGAAAAAAAAATCTAATTAGCCCTCTCATTAGGTCCCCAAATATCCCTGCGATCTGCACCATGTTGATCCATCTCAACGAACGCCCTCATTTCCTAGAGTCCTGCCACACAGACCCAACACATCTATTTACTTACATTTACTGTCCGTCCTATACGTCTACTGTTACAAAATCCCTGTTTTCCAGAATCGCTGCCCCGCCAGCCCTCAGCTTATCTTCTAGTTCAAACTTGTGCACACTCTATGATCCTGGTGCAAAGTGTCATAGTGTTTTCTTTGCAAATGGTTTTAGTCATAGTATTGTAAACTGCCTTATGTTGAAAAGGACTTTAGGATTCTGGTTCAACTTGTAGTTTTTGTTTTTTGTTTTTTATGAGAAGGAAACAGCTGGTGTAGTTAGAGGACTTCTTTAGGGTTTTAGAGGCTAAAAAGTAGCAAACCAAGATAGCTACAGTTAGACATGTTCAGGGGTTGAAGGGTTTGTGCTCAGTGTAATGCTACCAGGAGACTTATGACCTGTAAGAGACAGGGTCTAGAAGGTCTTAGGTCATGGGGGAAATTCCCTGAAAGCGCACTGCAGGCTCCTGGCCCCCTCTCTCTTCTCTTCTGCTTCTTGCCTATGAGGTGAGCAGCTCTGCTTCACCACATGCTCCTGCCATGGTACCCATCCTTGCCACGTGCTTGAAAGCAATACAGCTAACTGCTCATGGACGGAAACCACCCAACTGTAAAGCCAAAATGAACCCTGCTTCTATAGACGTGATTGCCTCAGGTATCTGTTATAGTGGGAGAGAGCCAACTAAGACAAAGATGGACAGATGGCTTCGGACTCCCCATTTAGAGTCCGTTGCTTTTTTTTTTTGGTCTTTTCCAGACAAGGTCTCCCTGTCCTGGAGCTCACTCTGTAGACAAGGCTGGCCTTGAACTCACAAAGATCCGTCTGCCTCTGCCTCCCAAGTGCTAGGGTTAAAGGCATGCACCACCACACCCGGCTTCCCTTGCCTTTTTTTAAAAGCATCTATAGAGATACGGTGCTCCATGCTTTACAAAACACTTCTATACATGCCATCTCATAGAATGAAGATATCCCCCAAGTAACAGATACAAACTGAAGCTGAGAAGGGTGGAATGCTGGGAGAAAGACTGAGAAAGGACTTGAGTCAGGTCCCATGGCTCCAAGTCCTGTGGACACTATGAAAACTTCCCTATTGTCATATGATGTTATTAGCACAGGAGTATCAAAGTCAGAGGTTCTGCTTTCTGTTTACTGTTAGTTAGTGGTTAATTATGCCTTCATGAATATTCATTTTCTTCTGAAGTAGAAAATGTTATGCTATTAAGGACTTTGTCTAATATTTTGTACTAGGATAATTAGAGCTACTAAACAGGAAACAATATTAAAGAACAAAGAAAATTAAGAAAAGTGATACAAGGGTTGGAGAAATGGCTCTGTGGTTAAGAGCATGACTGCTCTTGCAGAAAACTGAGTTCAACTCCCAGCACCTATGTTAGGCAGCTCACAACTGCCTGTAACTCCAGCTCCAGCACCAGAGGATTGGATGGCTCTGGTCTCTGTGGGCCCCTGTACTCTCTCTCTCTCTCTCTCTCTCTCTCTCTCTCTCTCTCACACACACACACACACACACACAGAGGGGGGAGGCATTCACATAATTCAAACTATTACGTCTTTTAAAAAAAATAAGAAAATAGATATAAATTGTACCAAGTCTATTATTTGGCTAAGGGTCAGATGTGGGTATAGACCCTACGCTTTTAGAACAAATACCATTACCTGGGAAATGGTTTCTACAACTGTTTTATTTTTTTTGGGGGGGGGGCTTTTTGAGACAGCATCTCCCTGCAGCCCCAGCTGGTCTAGAACTCACTCTATAGACCAGGCTGGCCTTGAACTCACAGAAATCTAATCTGCCTGCCTGTGCTTCCCAAATGCTAGGAACAAAGGCGTGCACCACCACGCTCAGCTACCTGGTTTTAAGACAGGTGCAGGCCTATAATCCCAGGTACTAGACAGCTGAGGAGGACAGCAGTCAAAAGCCATACCTGAACCAGAGAGCAAATACAATGTCAGTCTGGACAATGCAGCAAGGCCCTGCCTCAAAACTACAAAGTAAGGAAGGAGGCTTACATGCAGGAAGTCAAATGGAGTTCATTATTAATATATTTAATAATATACAAATTGGATTATTCTAACTGTATTTTTAGCATATTTAAGGTTTAGCTTTCAAATCCAATGAGTCAAAAATGTTCCTAAGGGACCAAAATTAAATCTTTCTTGGTTGCTGTGCAGGATATGGAAGAGATTGCTGCTTCAGAGTAAATATATTTTGGAATGTATTACATCCTGATGCTACAATTAATTCTATTCTTATTCTGTAAATGGAAAGGGATCAGGGGCCCTGCATAAGTGACACTTAGCAGCAGCAGCTGATGTGAGCTGGCACCCAACACTCAGACAGAAATGCCTCCTCACTTCTGCCTCCTGATTCCAACATAGATGAGTTAAAAGAACAGAGAACACTTATGCAAGAAAACCTTTCCCCTTGCTCTTAGTTGGCTCTCATTTAATGTCCTCGAAGAAAAGTTTCCCCAAATGTCAGAACAATTATTGTATGCATTTCCCTAGGGCATGCTAGACACAGTCACTTAAGTGTGTTGTGAAACCCTCATGTGTGAACAGGAAGTGGCTGCGTGTACATCAAATGCTAAGGATGATCAGGATAGAGCTCACGCCCTTTCTGTGTGGCTGCTGAGCTAACAGATCTTATAGACGTATCATCTGAAGTCTAATGGAAGCATTAGAACGTTCCTCATATCATCTGTTGCAGAAATGGTTATGACAATAAACTGAAAGGACAATAGTACTTGTTTTTTAAAACAGCTAGCTAACAAAGAATGTCTAGAATAGCAAGCATTCTGCTAAAAATGACTATGGAAAATGGACATACAAACCATGCACTTCAAGGACCTCCTCTCCAGCTGCATTCCACTCCTTCCACACTGCTTGCAATTAAGCCACCCAAGTAGTGACATGTGGATTCTGGCTCGGCACAGTTGAGTGTTGTGAGCCTGGTGGCATGGAGGAGTCAGTAAAATCATTCACCCCCACATGCCTCTCATACCTATCCAGGGACCCCAGGCTTGTAGCTCACAAGCAGACAAGAGGGCTCACAGTCCAGTGCTGGTCCCTGGGGGCTAGTGCATTCCACAGGACCAACTAGAATCTGGAGACAGTGAGTCCCCTTCTCTAATGCTGCAGTGCACTAGCCAAGAGTTAAAGTCAGAGAGGATGACTGTCGACACCAGAGGACTGTTAGCTCTAAGATCCCCATTTCATTTCCAGCTTCATATGCATTGAATCATGCTTTTTCTGTGGGACTCAAAGCTCAATAATAATTCTTGTGACTGAGTAATATTTATATTCATATTCATATGAGATCATTTTTTTTTTTGGTCTTTTTTGAGATAGGGTCTCCCTGCAGCCCTAGCTGTCCTGGAACTCACTCTGTAGACCAGGCTGGCCTTGGACTCACAGGGATCTGCCTACCTCTGCCTCTGAGTGCTAGGATTAAAGGTGTATGCCACCAGCTGGGTGTACAGGGCTGCAGGGAGACCCTGTCTCGAAAAGACAAAAAATAAATAAAAAAAAAAAAAGGTGTACACCACCACACTGGGCTTGAGATCATTTTTATATCTTGGGGTAAGTAATTATCTTTATAGTTAAGAATCAGATGAAGGTGAGAGAAAATGAAAGGAACATTTTAGGAATGTAAAATAACTAACACCAGTCAAAATGTCACACCTCTCCTTTCTTCAATATTATTTTCACTTTTATTTCCCACTGAATTAAAGCAAAGTAGAGAAGCTCAATAGAATTGAGTAGATCTATATTTGCAGGCAGTTTCTGACACTGTAAAAGTATATTTTTACAATCAAAGGGAACGAGCATGAGCAACCTTCTCCATCGCCTGGCATCTCCCGAAGACAAAGTTAACTGTATTAATGAGCTATGTACAAGAAAGCAGTAAGTAAAGAAATGAAGACTGTCTACGTAAAAGCAAACAGCCATACTGGGCTTTATAGGTCATTTACTAATCCATAAGGATTGCAATGAAATGGATGTAATTTAGAAGACATCTCCCAGCAGGGTCTATGAGGTTGTGTAACCATCTTACTTTTGATTCTGACAAGACAGGAGACGAAAAGCCAAGTTAAGGGACCTATGTGTGATGTCACTTCCACTATTAGGGCACATTTGATGCTAATGGCTTTGCCACTTGATCCCTCCTTTCAAGGCTGACTGTGAACAAGCCTTTTTTTTTTTTTTTTTTTTTTTTTTTGTCTTTATTGACAGGGTCTCCCTGTAGCTCTGGCTGTCCTGGAACTCACTCTGTAGAGTAGGCTGGCCTTGAACTCATAGAGATCCGCCTGCCTCTGCCTCCCAAGTGCTAGGATTAAAGGCGTGCGCATTCTAAAGTACTTGATAACCCAAACTTCAGTGAAACCATGGTGTTACTTCTATGGAAAGGGGGTCAATAGAAAGCCCATGAGGTTTTTTCCAGGTCTCAGAAATTGATAAGGAAAAGGTGTGTTAGATAAAGTAGACAAATCTCATGAAAAGCTGTCAGAAAATATGGAGAGAAACAAACCTCAAAGAAGCACAGCTCTACTACATCCTTGGGAACCTTTTTTCTGAATGCCAGAGAAGGAAAAGCTTTTAAATAGAAAGAAAATACATTCAAATTTCAGGATGCAATACATGAATTGTTATTTTAATTATTTCTTCTCATTGCCGTGACCAAATACCTAACAAGAAGCAACTTCAGGGAGAAAGGATTTATTTTAGCTCGTGGTTTAGGGGGATAAGTCCAGTCCACGGTGGCCAAGAAGGCTTGGTGGCGGCCCAAGCTCTACTGTGGTGTCAGCATATGAAGCTGCTTGCTCACAGACCAGGAAGCAGAGAAGGAAACGTCAGCACACATCTAGATTTCTCTTTTTCCTCCAGCCTAGGACCCCACCCATGGGACAGAAGCCATCATATTCCGAGCATGGCTTCTCCCTTTGGTTAATCCTCTCCAGAATCACCCTCACAGATACTTCCAACAGTGTGCCTGATGAATGCTTTGTGAATTTTTAACCCAATCAAGTTGACAATCAGAATTAATCATCACATCAAGGTATACTTAGACCTAGTTCCCATATTTTAACATTGTGTTTGACATCCCGAACTCAGGCTCAGAGTGTGGCTTAGGAATAACAGAGCATGTGCTTAGCATGAACAAGGCCCTGAATCCATCCCTCAAAATAGCTAGCAGCATGCTATTCTGGTTTCCCAGAATTACAGATTAACAGAGCTAGAAAGTAATTCAAGATGATTCGTTTCAGCACCTATTTATAGTTGAGTGAATGTCCTGACGCCCACATAGGTTGAAGGTCACACAGTGGCAGGATTAAAGTTAAAAGCAGAGTCCTTGAATTATAAGTTGATTTACTGAATCTTGGTTATAATTTAAAACAACAATTTAATTTTGTTTTTGACTGGTTGCAAGTCATTCCTTGCATAGTTTACTACCATATGTGATTTTTTTTCAAAAATGATGATACAAAAACATAATTCTTCTACAAAAGATACCCTCAATAACAGCAACAACCATGCTTTTATATATATATATATATATATATTATATGTATAATAGATACAAAATCACATTTTTCCCTTAAAGTGCCAAATATGTTGCCTAGATTCCTCATTTCCCTTTAATACTAAAACCTAAATTAGAAGTAGTTTCTGTCTTTTACAGTCCCTAGCAGGTTTGTAACCAGGGGTTACCAACTAGAGTCTCATGCTATGGATTAAATACTCCTACTCAGAGTATGCTATGCTAATTCATTTGATTTAGCCATTTTGAAATGCACGCATATATCCAAACATCCTGGCACATGCCTGTAATCCCAGCACTCACAGGTGGAGGCAGGAGGGTCAGGAGTTCAAAACAATCCTTGACCTATAGTAAATCAGAGACTAGACTAGGCTACAGGAGACCCCTTCTCAATAAATAAATAAATAAATAAATAAATAAATAAATAAATAATAGATAGATAGATAGATAGATAGATAGATAGATAACCATACTAAGCCAGGTATGCTGGCACATGCATATAGTCTGAGTTACTCAAATGGGGTGACTGAGGCGGGAGGATCACTAGAGTTTAGGAGTTCAGGGACAGCAATGGTAACAAAGACTCCACCTCATTAAAAAGAGGGGGAAAAGGAAAAGGGAAAGCAAAGAGGGAAAAGACAAGGAGGAAGGCAAAGAAAGATAATGTGTGTGTGCGTGCGTGCGCGCACGCGCGTGCATACACGCACATCCGTGCACGCACACAATTTTTGTCAACTACAAAACATTTTTTTAATTAAAAAACTACTACTCAGAAGTGACCAAGAATCGTACTTGCAAATCATTGGTCCACCTGGTCACATGATGCCATCCAAACACATGGGGGTCAGGAAATGCAATATCAGAAAGCAGAAAGGCAGAAATAGTAGAACAAAGTGAATAACTTCCTTTTCTGAAACAGGAAAATTGGGTACTGGCCTTTCCTAAGTGTCTACACAACAGGTAATAAAGTACCTAAACTTTAATCCCACAGTGAAAAAAGCTAAAGAGACTGTCACTGATCAAAAAACAGCACTAGGCGTAGCTGAGAAGTAGAGTGCTTGCCTGGCATGCGACTCCCCGCCAATAAAAAACAAAACAAAGCAAAATTTGTGAGCCGGAGAAATGGCTCAGCTTGCTGCTTTAAAAAAAAAACTATTGGGCCAGGTGTAGTGGCGAATGCCTTTAATCCCAGCACTCAGGAGGCAGAGGCAGGTGGACTTCTGTGAGTTCAAGGCCAGCGTGGTCTACATAGTGAGCACCAGGCCAGCTGGGACTGAAGGGGGACCCTGCCTCGATAAGACCAAAAAAAAAAAAAAAGAAAAGAAAACTATTATTTTTATGTGTATGAGTGTATTGCCTACATGTATATGAGTGCACTCATGCAGAAGTCAGATCCCCTGGAACTGGAGTTACAGACAGTTGTTGTTAGCCTCCATGTAGGCGCTTGGAATCGAACCCAAGTCCTCTGCAAGAGCAGCCAGTGCTCTTAACTGCTGAGCCATCTCTCCAGCCCCCAGACTGCTGCTTTTACAAGAGACCTGAGCTCAGTTTCCAGCACCCATGTTGGGCAGCTCACAACCACCTGTTACTCCAGCTCCAGGGATCTGAAGCCTCTCTCTAATCTCTGTGGGCATCTGCATACACACACACACACACACACACACACACACACACACACACACACGCAAATAAAAACAAAATAACTTTTTTTTGTCTTTTTGAGACAGGGTCTCCCTTTAGTCCCAGCTGGCCAGGAGCTCACTTTGTAGACCAGGCGGGCCTTGAACTCACAGAGATCCACCTGCCTCTGTCTCCCAAATTTTTAAAAAAGAGCATTCAGCAAAGGCTTTGTTCAGCCACCAGTTAACCGATTGTCTCAGCAACTCTCATTAGTATCCTCATTTATAAAATAATAAAGGGGCCCAGATAACTTCAGAGATTTTTGTTTTGTTTTGGAGACAGGGTCTCAAGGCTCCTAGGCTGGCCTGGAAGAACACACTGTGTAGTTAAGGATGACCTTGAACCACTGATACCCTGAAGACTGGGATTGCAGGCATGTGCTGCCATGCACAGATGATGTATATAGTGCTGAAGATCAAACCCAGGATGTGGGGTGTGCTAGGAAAACACTTTACTAACAGCTGCAGCCCTGACCCAACTTGAGATTTCTTCTGATCATACAAGAGCTATAACCCTAACATATGAAGTTATGATTCTGTACAGGAGGGCTCTTCATGGGTTGCAATAGCAATACTAAAATCGAGATATAGTTTTCTCTTAAAATATAGAACAACAGTCATATCTGCAACATTTAAAAACAGAATTGTTCATTTCAAAAAGAGTTATTCTTGGTTGTGGCGTTTTTGTTTTAATTGTGTTTCATGTCACCAAAGTAGGAAGTCTCACTTTGTTCAAGGCATTGTAGCATGTAGCATGCATAAAAGTGTTGAACATCGCTAATAGTTAAGGAAATGCAAATTAAAACCACCTTAAGATTTCCTCTTACTCCAGTAAGACTAGCTATTATCCAGAAAACAAAGGATACCAGGTACTGGAGAGGTTGTGGGGAAAGGAGGACACTCATCCACTGCTGGTGGGAATGCAAACTCATGCAATACCTATGGAAAGCAGTGTGGAGAACTCTCAAGAAACTGAAAATGAGCCTACCACCTGGCCCAGTCATACCACTCCTGGGTATATACCCACAAGACTCATCCTATCGCAGAGATACATGCACATCTATGTTTACTGCAGCTCTCTTCACAATAGCAAAGAGCTGGAAGCAACCCAAGTGTCTCACCAAAGAATCTTATGCCAACATGAAACAGTAGTTTGTCTATTTAAAGCAAAAGATTTCTCCTCATCCTGGACCCATCTAGACATTGCCGGATGCTGTGGTGTGAAACAGAAATGACCCCACAGGCTCATGGGTTTAAGCACTTGGTTCCCAGAAGTTAGCACTGTTCTGAAAGGCTGTGGAACCTTCAGCAGGTAGAGCCTCACAGAAAGAAGCAGGTCACTGTAAGTGGCCTTGAGGTTTTGTAGCCTGGCCCTCTTCCTGTATGCTCTCCACTTCCTGACTGTGGACACGAGGTGACCAGGTACCGCACACTCCTGCCACCACACCCTCCACACTATGATGGACTGTATACTCTCAAACCATAAGCCAAATTAAACCCTTCATTCCTTAAGTTGCTTATCAGGTATTTGCACACCAATGAGAAAAGTAACTACTTCCCTATGTTTACCTGCACAACCTTTTGTTGTTTACTTCTGATTATATTTGTCTCTTTTCATGTGGGTTCAGAGAATGTTAAATTCTAAAGTAGCATTATCCCTTTTCCTTATAAAAATGAGCCCATAGCATCTTCCCCCAACTAAGTTCATTCCAACTAATCAGTTGAGATGGGACAATTCAATTATTCCTGATTAGTCAGACGATGGATTTTTTTTATATAATACAGAAAAAAAATGTAATTTCCTCTTTGAGAAAGGAGAATTGGAAATTTGAAAAATGACCTTTGATCCCAGTGCATCCTCTGAAAAAAAAAAAAAGAAAGAAAAAAGAAAAATGACCCTTGAGTACGAGATCCAGGCTGAGTATGTAGTTCAGTGGTTAGAGTCCTCGCCTAGCACGTATGAAGCTCAGTTTGATCTCCAGCTCTGCAAACAAGAAAAGAAAAGAAAAAAAGTTTCCCCTAACCTTCTAACATAATGAACATTTTATTTTGAAGCAAATCACTCAAACCCAAAATACTTAAATCACATGTTATTAATATCTTGATCTATGCTGCTAAGGAAGATAAATTTAGGGCTTGGTGAATGAAACAAAAAGAGAGACCTGATTAGTTACTACTCAACTAAAGTAAAAGTTGAAATGCCAGTTGTAAAGCTATGTTTTTTCTTCTATAACCAATATCAGTGGTGTTTCTGCCTGGAGGTCAATGTGAGGAGGGGCCCTCGTGCTTTTTGCAGCTGTCTGCTCAAGGACACTTAAAAAATAAAAAAGAAGAAAACCTTTATATTTGCATGTGCCTTGAGGGTTAACAACTGTGTTGCAAAGATCTGATTTGAAAAGTCATTACACATGTCCAGGACAGGAGAGGTGCCTGGTCAGTTATGTATGCTGTTTGTGATTTCAGGTATATATGAGTGTACAATCAGCTCAGAGGTCTCTAAAAAGTATTTTCCTGCCTAGGTTAATCTTTATCCCATGGCCACTATACAAACCAGTGTAGGGTTCAGCACAACCCAGTGGCTCTGTCTGCTGTTCCCTAGCTGCAGCTGCTTGCAACTAACTTGGATCATTATCATTGAAAAGGCCTCTTACATTATCTGAACCCAAAGCACAGTGTAGAGCATTGTTCATTCATCAACATTATAGAAAAGCAGAGATTTGTTTTGAAAATAAAGGTCTCCCTAAAGACCCAAGACATTAAGTCAGAAATTAAATTACAGCTTGATAGGGGCAAGGTGGGAGCTCAGAGAGAACTGGAGAAATGGAACCATTAAAGCTTGTTTTCTAACTACCTATGTTAACCAACGTAATCTTAAATTAGAAACATTTTTCTTCCTTGCAGAAAAACTGTCTCATCTATACAATTAAAGGGTTAGTCTGGAGAAATGATTAGTAATCAGAAGAGTAGTCAGATTACCTAAGGGGTTTTGCCAAACACGCATACCCATCCACATTGCAAGCTGACTAAACTAGAAAGCTTCATAGGCACTTTGAAAACATCCCTCTACACAGTGCACAGAAATTCTCCATCTACACCTCTCCTCCATGCTGTCTGTCCTGATCTCCACATGGGTTTCCAACCTACATTCACACTGCACAGTCTTCTGTTCCTCACTCACCCAGGTATTGCTCCAGCCCCAGACTACTCTAACCCCAATGCTAAACCTAATACTACATGATGTGCTAAACCTAACCCTAACCTAAACCCTAACCCTAACCCTAACACCCTAACCCCAGACAGCTCTAACCCCAATGTAAAACCTAACCCTACCAAAAAAAAAGTCTCTCAAGGGGATTCTGATATATACCTTTAATCTGTAAATTCTAAGTCTCTAAAATCCCTTTCAGCTCTAGGTGTCCACATTAATAATGGAACCAATGAGGAAGGAGATCTATGGGATTAAACAAAAACGAAGAAGGCGCTGTGATGCTTTGAAAGAGAAATGTCCCCCAAAGGCTCAAGTACTGTTTTGGAGGGTTGAAGAGGTGCAGCCTCACTGTAGGAAGTACATCACAAGGGAGGGGTTAGCTTGGAGAGTTTATGCCCTTGCCCTGCTTCCAGTTTCCTCGTTCTGCTTGGAGTATGCCTCTCAAGGAGTGAGTTCTCGGCCTTTGGCTGCCACTGCCCTGCCTCCCCACCATGATGGCCTCTCATCTCTCTGGAACCATAAGCATAAATAAACTCTTCCTTCTCCATGTTGCCTTTGGTCATAGCATTTTATCACAGCAACAGAAAAGTAACCATTGCAGGTGCTGAAAACAGCGATAATTTACTAATTTCATAGTGGTCTTGCAGCAAGAGAACCTTGTATATTCTCTCTCTCTTGGTGTACAGCTGTTAAAAAGCTTCGCTTTCAGACGTTTATTTCACAAACAGTCTCATATAGAAAGGAGAATGGCTTTGGGCAGTTCCCATTGATGTTTCTACAAACCCTGCTTGGGAAATTTTCTTTTGTGTCTGTTGAGTTGCCTCTTAATCTAGTGATGAAGATCACCAGCTCACATAGCACCCATCACCTGTTAGCTAATTGCAGACCAGGTGTGCTCAGAGTTCCACCGTGGTTTTCTTTTAATTACTATGTTTAAAAATTGTGATTCTGGCATAAAAACCTATATAAGTTCAGTTTGTTGATTTGTTCATCTTTTCAGTTTTGACTTGTTTCAAAAAGCTCTGCCTTATGTACATTGTGAGACATTTTGACAAATGTACATTTAAAATATCTAAGCCATTTATTGAGGCTAATAAATTAAAATATTAAACTGAATTTCACAGTAAGATTTTTGTTTCATACTCACTAAGCAAATGAGTTAATAAAAAAACAATTGAACAAAACTGAAGCTATAATGATTAGATCATTTTGCTCAAGGTAATTAATAAGCCAGACTATTTAAGAATAAGTTACAAAACTTGGAACTAAATTTAGTGGTACCTTTTAACTGCACAATTTCAGTAGGATAAAAAAATATTAGTATAATAGTGAGATATACCAGATTCACAGTGAAGAGGACTCAGTAATTTAAATATGTAAACTTCCTCTGTGAGGACTAATTTTAATTGTCAACTTGATTGTCTCTCTGTAAGGGTATTTCCAGACATGATTAGAACAGAGAGGATGTGCCAGCCCTGAATGTGGGTGTCACCATTCCATGGGCCAGAGTCCCCACGACTGTTTAAAAAGCAAAAAAGGAGAGCCGGGCATGGTGGTGCACACCTGTAATCCCAGCACTTGGGAAGCAGAGGCAGGCAGATCTCTGTGAGTTCAAGGCCAGCCTGGTCTATATAGTGAGTTCCAGGACAGCTGGGGCTATAGGGAGACCCTGTCTCAAACACACACACACACACACACACACACACACACACACACACCACAAAACAAAAAGCAAAAAAGGAGAAAGTAAGCTGGACACAGCATCTGCCTTTCTTTGCCTTCTAACCCACATGTGAACAGGCCGCATTCCACTGCCAAAGACAGGAGCGCAAGCTCCACCAGGACAGACTGTGTCCCTTGAATCTTGAGCCAACATAACCCTTTTCTCCCTTGGGTTACCTCCTCTCAAGTATTTAGGCAAAGCAAGGAGATCCAAAGTTCATAGACTCAATGTAATTCTAACAGAAACAAAAGCCATAAAATTAAGTGAAAGTAAGTCATACTGAGCTAATTTCAGAACTCTACCCAAAGCCATCCCAAACCTTTCTCTACTAATAAATAAATGTTTTGGATAAACTACAACTAAACTTTTTGAGCAAAAAGTTAGGAAGGGAATCCCCTAGAAAGAAAGAAGAGAACTCAAAATGCAGTGCTGATTAGGAATTGAAGACCAAGGACAGGATTTTGACTTGGGGGGGTAGGGCTTATCTGACACAGGGAGCAGGAATTAAGCACTGTATATAAAGTCAGGATGAAGGAAGGACTAAAAAACCTTTTTCTTCTCCAAAGAGAAGCAGTACAGAAGCATCCCACTCACCCCCATCTAGAAATGAAAAAAAAAAAACCCCATTTATTTCTATTAGAGATTTAAGCCTATTCAGTGTACAAGGAAGAGCCCTGTACTCCCAACTACAGAACTAAAAACGGGTTTAAAAAAACAAAGAAAAATAGTGTTGCAGAGATGGCACATTGGTTAAGAACATTGGCTGCTCTCGCAGAGGACCTGGGTTTGGTTCCCAGCACCCACATGGAAGCTAACAACCATCTGTAACTTCAGTTCCAATGTATCCAATACCCTCTTCTGAACTTACATACAACTTACATCCAAGCAGGCAATACACTCATACACATGATAAATATTAAAAAAAAAAAAACAAGAAAACATGTAGCCCTTGACAAATATAATAAAATGTAAAACTGCAGCAAAAGAACACCTCTACAACCCAGCATGCTGCAAGTCACGTAGTTACATGTTGATGAACTTGATAAGGGACATAAATAAAGCAAACATACCACCCAATAGCAAGAGAGTCCACAGCTAAGATCAAAGGGAGAATTATACCACTGAAACCAGTCAGTGTGGCACTAGGAATACTAATACTCTGATTGCTGGGCATAGTGGTGTATGCCTAGAATCCCAGCACACCAGAGACCTGGACTACACAGTGAGACTCTGTCTCATAAATTAAAGCCAGGCCAGCAAGATGGCTCGCCAGGTACAGGCTCTTGCCACCAACCCAGATGACCTGACTTTAATCCCCAGAACCTGTAATCCCAGCGTAGGAAGCAGAGACAAGAGATCCCCAGAATAAGCTGGCCAGCTAGACTACCTGGAAGTGTGAGCTCTAGGCTCAAGTCAGAGACCATCTTCAGCAAGGGAGAGAGCAATCAAGGAAGACACTTGATGTCAACCTCCAACCTCCTCATGCACCCGCGCATACATGGGCACCCACCTACACTCCCCTCTCGTGCCCACATACATGAGCACACCCACACATCATATACATATATACACACAGAAAGCACCGTTGCTCTTGGAATTCTAATGGCATGGCAAGAGATTTCTCTAAAATTAAAATCATTGAATCTGATCTCTGTGCCCAGACACTGCCTCTCTTCCAGCCTTTTGGGCCTATCTTATATCCAATCCAGTCCAAAATTCTACTTGGACAGAGCAAACCACACTTCTTGTCTGTTGCTGTACACATACTTTCTCAAGTTGTCTTTCCAAAGTTTTAGGAATGTATTAATGAATTGTTATTTGGATTGTCCCCTTGTTACTCCTTTACCATTAAAAGACTTTGAATAATACTGTAAATTCTGGGAGGACAATCTGGAAGCTAACAATTTAAAGCCATTTATAAATTCTCAAATGCTGAGAAGAAAAACCCATTAGTATTCTTGTTTGTTATAATGTTTATTGGCTTCTGGGTATCATGTTTATTATTTTACAGGAACACACTTTTTCTTAATCAGTGGCAGAACAGAAATGGCAAAGAATTTATCTTAGTCTTTTATTGCTTCTGTGATTCTCTAGAAACAGAAGGAGTAAAATGTCTTATGTGCTTATTACTCACTGGCAATATCTCAGATCATTTCCCCAGCTGTGGACCAGATTGCAAAGCTCATTTTAAGATTACCTAATGTATATTAAAATTGATTAATTAAAATGCTCCTAGAATTATTTTAAAGAAATGAAAACAGTTATTGTGACATGTCTGTGAATAAGTTTAATTCATATAATCATCATTCTGCCTTTCCCTTCTGTTCTAGTCTCAGTGATGTAGCTCTGAAAACCATATGTGACCATGATAATGAGCAAGCAGGACTCATGGGATTAATCAGAAAATTATATTGTCTCTTTATGATGGTTAATTTTATATGAGTACAGTAAATAAAAACCACCCATTTTCTTTTTGAGACAGGGTCTCCCTTTAGTCCCAGCTGGCCTGGAGCTCACTATGTAGACCAGGCTGGCCTTGAACTCACAGAGATCTGCCTGCTTCTACCTCCCAAGTGCTGGGATTAAAGATGTGTACCACCACGCCCAGCTTAAAACCACCCATTTTCAACAAACCAAGTGGGCATCATCCAATCTGTTGCAGAATCAATGGAAGAAAGAGGCAAACAAGGGCAAATAATACTGCTTTGGTTAAGACTTCTGCTGTCTACTCTGCAGATATTGAAGCCCCAGTTGTTGGTCCTTTAGACTGGAACCAAATTACACTATTGGCTTTCCAGATCCTCCAGTTGCAGTCAGCAAATCCGAGGGACTTCTCAACACTGTAATGTGTGAGCCAATTTCCACAATAAATCCCCTCATACGTGGCTATGTGTCCCATTCATTCTGTTTCTCTCAAAACCCTAATTATATGAGGCTGGTTCCTTCCCTGTCCTTGGATTGGAGTCAGGACAGTTGTCATGATCTTTCTGGGCACCAGAGACTCATGTCCCTCCAAGTCAAAAGATACTACTCAAGGTCTGTTACCAATCCAATCTCATGTCATCTTGATGTAAGTACAGCTTCCGTATCCTTCAGCTGTGGCCTGCTGTGCACTGGCTATCTGCATCAGGACAGGTGAACATGGAAATGAAGCTCTCTCCAGATTGCTCACTTAGGTGACCCCAATTTCTAACACCAACCCCCCCATTCTGGGGATAAGATGGGGGAGGAAGAGGCAACTGGCAAGTTCTTTCTTCACTTATACAGATACAAAAATCTAAGGAAGGTTTGTGACCTGTGGGCTTGGGCTGTGTGTGTGTGTGTGTGTGTGTGTGTGTGTGTGTGTGTATGTGTTGTAATGCTGGAGATGAAGCCCAGGCCCTCATATATTCAAAACACAAGTTATTCCACTGAGAGTTACATGACTAGCCCTTGGCTTTCATAGCCTTTTCTTTGAGTTCTAGATGCTGGTGGTAGGAAAGAGAAGTTGTAAAGTAGACCACCTACTATTCCCATCACTGGGGATGTGCCACCTGTGGATCCCTTTTATGTAGATGGACATTTGTGGCTCCTGCCTGCTTACTACACTATGGTATTGGGGGCCCTTTCCCATGACCTGAGATGACCCCAGGCTTACTCTCCAGTATGACCTACCTTTGGTCTCTGAGAATAATCTTGCCCTCTGTTCTAGCAAACCGTAGAACACATTCTTTGCTGTCTCATAGGAGCCAGCAGACTTTCTCTGGTTTACTTCCTCAGGTATATTGAACCACTATGCCACTCAATGTGTGAAGGAAACACATTTAACATTCCAAATAATCTACATGAAAACACTTCTCTCTGCCCTTGAAGAGGTCAGTGCCTCTTATCCCTTTCCTATGGTGTCAAAAGTGTATCTATGGGTGGGGGGGTGGGGGGAACAGCTCAATCTTACCTCCAAATATCACTTCCTAATCATTTTTTTTCTTGGCCTTTCCAACCTCTTTTATCAGCTGGAGGTATACAATGGGCTAAGTGATTTTGTTTTGTTTTGTTTTGTTTTGTTTTGTTTTTGTAAACTCAGCTGACCCAGAATTCCTTATGTATACCAGGCTGGCCTTGATCTTGCAGAGATACTGTCTTTGACCCTGAGTACTGAGATTAAAGGTGATGCCACCATGCCTGGTTCTAATTGGTTTTTGAACAATGCTCAGACTTCCTTTTCCAAATCTACATTGTGGTAGTTTTGTTTTGTTTTTTGTTTTTGAGACCCAGTCTTACTGTGTAGCCCCGGCTGACCTAGAACTCACTATGCAGACCAGACTAGCCTCAAACTCACAGAGATCTTTCACTCTACCTCCTGAGTACTGGGAAGACAAGAGTACACTACCATATTCAGGCAACACTGTATTCTAACCTACCTTTGGAATGTGAAGCCTACTGTCCTAGGCTACAGCTAACAGGTTGAGCATCCATAATCCAAAGATCCAAAATGCTCCAAAAATCAAAACCATGAGTACCAACATGATACCATAAATGGAAAATTCTATTTCTTCTTTCATGTGAAAGACTGCAGTCAAATACAGGTACATTAAAATACTGTATAAAAATATCTTCACGGAGCTGGAGAGGACTCAGTGGTTGAGAGTGCCGACTGCTCTTGCAGAGGACCAGGGTTCTATTCCCAGCACCCACATTGCGGCTAAGAACCATCTTTAACTCCAGTTCCAGGGGAATCTGATGCCCTCTTCTGACCTCTATGGCATTGCATGACACCAGTGCACAGACCTACATGCAGACAGTACATTCATACACATAAAAAATAATAAATAAATAAAAATTTTTAAATATCTTCAGGTTGGAGCTGGAGAGATGGCTCAGCAGTTAAGAGCACTGATTGTTTTTGCAGAGGACCTAGGTTCAATTTCCAGCACATACATGGCAGCTAACAACTTCCCATGACTCCAGTTCTTCTTTGTAATATTTTGTTTATGGTTTTTATTTTATGTGTGTGATTGTATTTGCCTGCATTTAAGTGCACCTGGATCATGCAATGCCTGCAGAGGTCAGAAGAGGGCATCGGATCCCCTGGAACTGGAGTTACAGACCATTGTTAGCCAGCATGTGGGAACTTGGAATTGAACCCGTGTCTTCTGCAAAAGCAGTCATCAGTCTTAACCTCCGAGCCATCTTTCCAGCCCCTCACGTTCTGTTCTCATTCTCCCAGCCAGGATCCTGCTCTTCCACGACAACACTACATACCATAGTCATACAACCGAGTCCTGAGGAGTTACCTTGGACTTGTCCCTCTCAGTCACCTGCCATAAGCAGTCACCAAGTCTTACTAACACTCTGTATACATCTCTCCCAGCCAGCCCCTCCCCTCCTCCCATCTCTTCTGCCTCTGCTTTCATTCACAGCCTCACTAATTCTAACCCATGCTTTTGTTTTTTTTGTTTGTATGTTTGTTTGTTTTTTGTCTTTTTCAAGACAGGGTCTCCCTGTAGCCCCACCTGGCCTGGAACTCACTCTGTAGACCAGGCTGGCCTTGAACTCACAAAGATCCACCTGCCTCTGCCTCCCAAGTCTACGCTTAAAGGTGTGCACCACCATCCTTTTTACAGATGGAGTAGAGTGTATGTACAACCTAACAGTCAGTAGAGAACAGGGTGAAAATATCTGAGAGCAGACAATGAAGCAGGATTCCAGAAGGGGTAAAGGGAAAGAAAAACTTCACTGGAGGTAGGAGGACCAGAAGTTTAAGAGGGCACTTGGCTACTGGCTATAGGAGACTGTATGCCCCCATAAAGGAAGGAATGGAAGGAAGGAGGGAGGGGGAAGGGGGTGGAGGAAGGGAGGGAGGGATGTTGTGGAATCAGAGCTCCTTCCTGGCTCTCATCTGTCTCTTGTTCTTTTTTCTATGTTGTGAAGAACCAAGTCATAATTATGATTGTTGATTGATTTCATCTAGTTAATCCGTTAATCCAGTTGTCTTTGGCTTGGTTGGCTTTTGTGGCTGTGGGGGTGGAGTTACCCTCCCAGCTAGTATTAAAGGTAGGATCCTGTGAGGCTGGATCCTACCTTTAATACCAGTTCACCACTCCTCTTCAATATAGTGCTTGAAACACTTGCTAGAGCAATAAGACAAGAAAATTAAAGGAGTACTAATTGGAAAAGAAGAAGTCAAGCTATCCCTATTTGCTGATGATATGATTGTTTACTTAAGGGATGCTAAAAACTCTGCCAGAAAACTCCTAGAAATGATTAACAGCTTCAGCAAAGTGGCAGGATACAAAATTAACCTTAAAAAAATCAATGGCCTTTCTTTACACCAACAACAAGCAACTGGAGAAAGAATTCAAAGAGACCTTCCCACTCACAATAGCCTCAAAAACAATAAAATACCTAGGAACAAACCTAACCAAAGACACCAAAGATCTCTACAACAAAAATTTTAAACCCTTAAAGAAAGAAATTGAAGAAGACCTCAGAAGATGGAAAAACCTCCCATGCTCATGGATTGGGAAAATTAACATTGTAAAAATGTCCATTTTACCAAAACTCTTGTATAGATTTAATGCAATCCCAATCAAAATCCCCAAGAGTTTCTTCACAGGCTTGGAAACAAAAGTTCTTAAATTCATTTGGAGAAACAAAAGACCCCGAATAGCCAAATCAATCCTGAGTGAAAAGAGCTACACAGGAGGGATCTCTATACCAGATTTTAAACTATACTACAGGGCTATAGTCATAAAAACAGCCTGGTACTGGCACAAAAACAGACCTGTTGACCAATGGAACAAAACCGAAGATCCAAATCTGAGCACATACAATTTCAGCCATCTCATATTTGACAAGGGGGCCAAGAAACCACAATGGAGAAAAGACAGCATCTTCAGCAAGTGGTGTTGGCAAAACTGGATCACCACTTGTAGAAGAATGAAATTAAACCCCTACCTCTCACCCTGTACAAAAGTCAACTCCAGATGGATTAAAGACCTCAA